>CAKNWW010346819.1:0-14592 GCA_932074435.1 Andricus kollari
CAACACAGCAAAATCAAATGAACTCAATCAACAAAGCGAACCGAAACGAATGTACCCAACACATCTACAATGCCTGTTCTAAACAAAATTGAGTAGTAGGAGAAGAAAATTGCTCTTCATGTTTTTATTCAGAAATATACATCACCAAGAGTATAAACAATTTGAATATATATTTTTTACTTATCTTGTGCAAAGATTATTGTTTATGCAATTAATGATTATGATGTTAAAGGTGAAGCAGAGATCCCAAAGTCACGGCTCCCGTAATTTCTGAATGAGTGGGCTCTTTGATCAAAACAAATTTGAAGCCAGCCACATCAACCTCTTCGTCTATTTGGCCTTGTACAGCTTCATGTTCATTTTTAGAAGCGATGGTAATACTTTTCACCGCTTTGGTTATAGGATCTGTCCTTACTCTAAAGTATTTGGTATTATGAACGATAAACCATTGTGTACTATTAGGTTCCATAACGTTTGCATCTTGAAAATGAAAAAAAGATTTGTTAGTTTAAACAGATTAAAAATCAATTAAAACATTGCCACTAGTTAGATTTCTTGGCTATAAAATTTAGGCTAGTACAAATTGCCTGTAAAACAATTAAAAATCAATTAAACCGAATTTTTCCTTAAAATTTTGTATGGATTTTTTGTCGGAAATTCTCCCCCACATTACTCCCATCCTCACCCAGTTGGTCACGCTTACCCGGAAAGGGATATGGCTTAATGGTATAATAATATTATGATTTTTTAAATATTCTTTACATGGAGGAGGGGAATGGTGGCCAATTTGCAAAAAATCTGTTACGTAATTTATGGATGATCCCTTACTAGTTGGTATCGGTGCTCGGACCGCCATAAGTTCTCCATCTTTGTTTACATATTCCACTATTTGTAAGCCTCTCTCTAGCGTAGCAAGACGGACTAGAAATGATTTAAATACATAATCTTGGCCACTGGGTACTTTATGACCCAAATATTCAGCTTTCAATACTTTTGTTTTAGAATCATTTAGCCAGACCGCAATTCTCTGACCCATATGCTCGAGGAATTCATCTGGCTCCTCTTTATCAATAACGGGCTGGCGAACATAAGGTTTAATTCGAAATTCCCCCTGAACGACCCCATCCTGGCGCCTGCTCACACGACCGCGCGGGCGTCCGGCCCCGCGACGCGCCCCCCCATGCGGTCCACCGCTTGCTGAACTTGATCCTTGATTTTCCGCTGCTTTCAATTCTGTAAATGAAAAGAGAGGTTTGAAATTATGAACAAATTAAATATCGGTCTCAAAATTAAACGCTCAACAATTCTAAACTGATCCAATGAAAACGAAACAATTCGATACCATCATGTTAAAGAAAGCTCTCTCGGAGTGTGCATCTAAAACGAACTGTCTGCTTTTTGAGTTGGTCCATCGTTTTTGTGAAACAAACGCAGCAAACAGCAGACAGGTTCAGTAATTAATACTTACATATTTAAAATCATTTTGAATACATTGGGAATGATTTGAATTGACATTTAATTCTTTTCAATTCTTTTGAGTTCTTTGAATTTGATGTATTATTTTTCATTATCTGGGATTGCTTGGAATACACATTAATACTTTAAAATCCTTTCTCATTCCCTTAAACTACTTAAAATATTATAAATTCCTTCGAATTCCCAGATATATCTGAATTTCTCTAAATTCTCCAAACTATCGGCATTAGTTGAATTTATCTACATTCCTTCCACTATTTTAAACGTCACGAAATTCTCTGAATCGTCTTAAATCCTGACAATTCTATGAATTTCAAGTACTTGAAAAAATGAAAAGAAATCTGAATTATTTACAAGAATTCAGGGATTTAAATTCATTCAGGAAATTCTTTGAATTAAGGGAATCCAGAGAGCTCAGGATATGTAAGGAATACAGGGAATTCCAGGAATTTAGGAAATACTGAAAATTCAAAGAATCTCACGAGTTTAGAATATTCCAAGGAATGATGGGATTCATAAAATTCAAGGAATTTTAGGAATTCAAAATCTTCTAAGAATCCAGAATTTCAGGGATTTTAGGGATTTCACAGAATTCAGAGAATGAGAATCCAAAGAATTTAGAGAATTAAGGGTATTTACATAATTAAGAGAATTCAGGGAATTCAGAGAAGCGAGAAAATTTCAGGAATTTAAGGACTTCATAGAATTCAGAAAATATATAGAATTCGTGAAATTCTGAATATTCAGGAAATTCAGAATATTTAAGGAATTTGATGATTGGAGAGATTTAGAGAGAGTTCACCCGAGTCGAAATTTAAAGTATACTTAAGAGTTTGTTAGGTACTATTAAATCCTTTTTAAGTTCATTTTAGACCTAGAGAGCCTATTTAGAATCTGGCAGATTCTACGAGGACCTACTTAGTTACTCTTAAGTTCTCTGACGCGTCAAAAATTAAATTTTACACCCCAGCGGCCTGTAGAGGCGCTGTGATCGCTTGTTGGGGATACATCAGGAGTCTATTCTCGCTGGGATCACTTCCAACGTTTGCTGCGTATGAAAACGACCCAAGCGTGTAGTCAATGTACTTTCGGAGATTGATTGGACGGTATGTATTCATAAATTTTGTTTAATTTTGTTCATATACAAATATCTGAGAGGCTACTTTCCTTGTTGAATAGAGCATTCTTATTCAACCATACAACTTCAAGATGGCGAGCCCACAACGTTCATTACGTAGGAAAATGAATGAAAGTGAGTTCTGTTGTGTGATGGCACCACCAGTTTGGATTTTCCCAAAAATAATTTTGTGCTGCATTGTGCTCAATTTGTGCTTTATTATCCTGCAAAGGATTTTTTTGAAAAATTAAAATTAGAGATACAATTGCCAGCAGAACATTTCTGAGGATTGAAACTATCAGTGGCGGATTTCCCATATAGGCTACACAGGCGATTCTTCGAGGATTTCAACGTACTAGTTCAACTGAAGAAACCTTCAACCTCCAGCTCCAACCATCATCTTTTTCAAACACTTGGTTGAAATCTGATGTATTTTGTTCAAAATTCATCGTTTTCGCTAGATTTGACGCAAGCGCAGTACCAAAGCTATACGATTCGGATTTATCCGAGGTCTACGAAGGCACTAAACAGATTTTAAATTAAGACCTACTTAGTACCTAACAAGTGGAAGAAACGGACTTTTCGGACACTTTTCAGGTCTGAAATAGGTCCTACCATAATACTAATAAGACCTGCATAGACTTTCGTAAGACATTCAAGATGTAGTACCTAAAATACTTTAAGTAGACTTTAAATTTCGACTCGGGCAGAACAGTTAGGGAATTAAGTTAGTTTGGAGAAATCATGGATTGAAGCGCATTTCTGGAATTTAGAGAATTCAGAGATATTGAGAATATTCAAGGAAACAAGGTAATTTGGGAATATTCAAGAAATTCAGAGAAACCAAGGATTTAAGAGAACTCAAGGATTTTAGAAAATTCAGGGATTTTAAGGAATTCAAGTTATTCAAGGAAGGCAGGGAATGCAGAAAACTGAAGGAATATAACCAATTCAGAGAATTAAAAATATTCTAGGAATTCAAGGAATTTAGAGAATTCAACAATTTCAGACAATGCAATGACTATTGAATTCAACGAATTCAGAGATTATCAGGAATTCAGATGATCTTGGTTATGCAGGATTTCTGTCAATTCAAGGATTTTAAAGAATTAAGAAACTTTGTGGGATTTCTGAAAATTTAGGGAATTGAAAAATTGAGAATATTAAAGACACACAAGAAATTGATGGCATCAAGGAGTGTAGGGAATTCAGGGAATACCGAAGAATTAAAAAGATTTCTTTCAAGATATATTGAACCAGCGAGTATTAATTAATGAATACGTCTGCAGTCTTCTGCATATAATGTGTCAAATATCAGACCGTGTCCCGCTAAAAATTGTTTTTCTATTTACTGAAGACCCTTTCGCAAGATTCTTTATAGTGATGAACATAACAGAGAAACCTGTTATTGAAAAGTTGAACTACGATAGCTGATTATTAAAATATTAATTAATTAGAATTATAATTGAGAGTTGCTGACCCTTCCTCCTCAAAAAATTATACTTCTATAAAAGTGGTAAGGAAGTTCATTAGAAAGTTTGAAGGCTAGGATGTACATACTAAAAAAATTTAATTTTGGTGTGTTACAAGCAGGCAACTGAGATGTTGACAGCTGTTAGTTTAAGAGGGTTCATCAGCTGCGTATTTTGAACTTTAACCAGATGTTTTCAAATTTTTAATTTTGGGTATATATGTTGAATTTCATATGTACATTGAGATTTATATTATATTGAGTACACTCACCAACAAAGTGCAGAAAAACCGCGATGTTGAAGAGCAGAGTGCTGATAAGGATTTTCATTTATTACATGGAGTTCATAAACAATGAGTGAGAAAGATTAAAGATATTAACGGCTATATATACTAATCACTATCGGTTATTATCACCCGAAAACCCTACATAATCTTGAAAATTTTTATTGTGTGGCGACTACATTGAAAAATATTCACGATATCTGTAAGCTGTCCTTCTACCAAGAAAATAACTTGTATCATATATGAAGTAAAGATTATTATCAGTACAGTCAACATAGCTTGCGAAATAAAGATTGGCAGAGGTCTCGCCAAGGTTCCCGATTTTTATTTCTTTTAATATATTCTTAAAGTTTCAAAAATGTTTGTAATCAAATAATTTAAAAAAGTTATATTTCTTTTAGAATTACAAATGAGAACCCAAATATTTCATCATAAAAAATTGTATTTTAGTCAAATGCACGAAAAGCATCATTTGGGGCACCAATACTAATGATTTGTAGTGTCATGATAACTTCACTTACGTGAATTTTGATCCGACACGAATTACTTTTCAGCAAAATTGCAGAATTTTTATTAAAACAGACGAACCTTCCACCGTATAGTCAGCTTTTTTCCAAGAAGATAAATTCTCTATAAAAAATGACAGCAAAGAGAATTGCTTGGCCAAAAATGAAGTAGTTGAATTTTCAAATGGAAAATAAATTTTTAACCAAAAAGCAATGGTTTTTCAACATAATAGTTAAATTGACAAACAAACACATGAATTCTTAACGAAAAATGTAATAATAACACTGGCCAACATTTGATGCAAGATTTATCACCGGACTTCATCGGGGTATGCTAGGGATTTTGGGGTCACTGATTTTTAATCCGAGGCCGGTTAATCTCTACCACGTCTGCTTCAAGGTCATTTCAAGTTCGAAATGTCAAAAACTGGCTAAATAAATCTAAAAAAAATATGGATATAGGGTTTTGGGGTCGTTGAGTCAGAATCTGGGGTTCGCTGAACCCTGTGAGTTCACCCAGAGTTCATTTCGAGGTCGCGTCAAGGACATACTGAGGTCAAGGTCATACTAAAACCTGATCCCAGGCGATAAAAATATTATGAAACCGAGCTCAATACCAACTAATAAAGTTCTACTTCCACCTTAGCACATTAAATTAGGTATAGCAAAAAAATACGTAAAAGCAATGAGTAAAAACCAAAATTACGCTTTCATGTATATCTTTGAAATATTAGCCTACCTTTCTGAAGCTAAAATAAAAGCAGTTGTCTTTACTGGTCCACAGATAAGAGAACTATTAAAAAATGAAGAATTTGAAAGAAGGATGACTGATAAAGAAAAAGAAGCTTGGCAAAGTTTCAGAGAAGTGACCAACAATTTTTTAGCAAGCAACCAAGACCCTGATTATAAAAATATTGTTGCAAATATGGTTCATAACTACAAAAAATTAGGTTGTCTTATGAATCTGAAACTTCGCTTTCTTGATTCTCATCCTGATTCCTTTCTAAACAATCTAGGAGATTTCAGTGAGGAGCAAGGCGAAAGAATGCATCAGGACTTTAGTGAGTTTCAGAAAAGATATCAAGGTGCTTCGGACAAAAATATGCTAGCAGACTATTTCTGGAATCTAAAGAGAGGCACAAGTTAAACACATAATATAAACACAAAGCAATGTAGCTGAGTGGTATCATGCTGAAAGATCACTTTCTGATTTCTTTTGGCCCAAGGTTTCACTGAGCTCCTCTTGAGGTTGGAATGAATCTTGAGATTGGCCTTGACGTGACGAAATCACCTGTGGGTACCTCAAAAGGTTGAGCGAACCGCAGGTTCGGACTCGGCTACCCCTAAAACCTATATAGGATTTTTCTCACATTTTTCCAACACTTTTGTCTCAGGATGACCTTAACATGACCTTGAAATCGCCCTTGGGTAACCTCACAGGGTTAAGTGAACTCCAAATTTGGATTCAGCTACTCCCAAAACTCCATATAATATCTTTCTTACGTTTTTCTAACACTTTCATCTCAGTATGACCTTGACGTGATTTCAAAAAACAGTTAGTCAAACGAAAAAGACCAACTTTCACCAAGTAATAAAATCGTCAACCAAGAAGACGAGTATTTGGTGAATAACCCCTAATTATTCTTTTGTAAATGTGAAAAAATGACCGTTCAATATTTTTCTTCGAAAAGCACAATCCACGAGTGAAAGAACGGAATCAGAAACAATAATAGAATCAATTTATTCCGATACAAGAACTTTGAACAAAGTTTACCTTAAGCGACCTCGAAGTATATTTATAGGGTGTTTTTTAATCTTGGGACATCGTAATATGTCGAGACATACACCTCACCTTCAGGGGTAGTGTACAAGGGGGAAGGATAAATTTAAAATTTCAAGTGGTTTAGGTTCTTTATGTTGCATTCGTTCATTTGGATTGGATTGATTGTGTTGCTTACGTTCGTTTAGATTATATGTTGTAACATTATTGAGCTTTTAGATAATTTATTATTAACAAGTATTTATTTTTAATTAACTTTGGTTGATTTGATTCTAAATTCAACTGTATCGCTAACGCTTAGTTATAGAAACATGTCTACATCCGTTGATTTTGGACGAATTTTATTTTCTCCATTCAGGAAATTGCGCTTTAATGTATACATCGGCACCAATCCTGAAAGAGCACTAAACCAGAAATAAAATATTTTATTAGCGACCACTATTAAGATTTCAACTCTAAATAATTTAACGTTAGAGAATGTGTAATCACAAAATCCAAAGGGAACTTTCATAGTTTTCTCATATGATCTGATTTTGATTTCTATCGGCTATTCCGGATCCCAAACATTGAATGTTCAGAATAGTTTTTGTATTATATGATTTTATTTCGTGAGTTATAGAATGTGAGCCATTTAGATTTTTAATGCCAGATAACTCATTGAATGAGTTCCCATATTTTAAACGGGTTAAAAATCCCATTGAATTTCCATTCTTACAAATATGTGATGATCATCACCAGGCAGCATTATTTAAGAATCAGATGGAGAAGATTTCATAGTCCCCATATTTAAAGCGGCTAAGAAAAATCATTTTCTTTCAATTCTCAACAATTATCTGGCCTTCATTTTATTAGTTCTCACTAAAACAAAGTGATAACTTTTATATTATGTTGGCGTTCCAAAGAGCTAATTGTTGAGTTCCCATACTTGAGATGGGTTAAAAAAGTATCAACTTCCTTACGCCCTACATAATTTATGTTATCAAATTTTTGTGATATTAAATATTTTTCATATGAATTTCTGAGCAATAATTTACCTAATGAGAGTGATCTTCCTTGATGAGTCCTCGTATCAAGTTGGTATCTCCATTCATAGGTCCCGTTCCTCCCCTCTTTTTCATCAATGAACGCGCACGCAACTATCGATTTTCCTTCGATTCCTCTTCTGAATGAATACTTTTAATTTTACAAATATTCTGAACTGCTTCAATGTGTTGGTTACGTTTGTTTCGGTCCGCTTTTTTGATTGCGTTTAATTGATTTTGTTGTGTTAGTTGCGTGCATTTGGGTTGGTCGTATTGGTTGCGTTCGATTGGGTTAGTGTTATTGGTTACGTTCATTTGGGCTGATCTGGTTGTGAAGGTTATGATTGCTTTGATTGGTTTGGATGTGTTAACCAACACTGTTAATTAAACTCAAACGAACATAATCAAAAACAATAACCCAAACGAATTGAACCAATACGACGAACCCAAATGCACGCAACCAACACAGCAAAATCAAATGAACTCAATCAACAAAGCGAACCGAAACGAATGTACCCAACACATCTACAATGCCTGTTCTAAACAAAATTGAGTAGTAGGAGAAGAAAATTGCTCTTCATGTTTTTATTCAGAAATATACATCACCAAGAGTATAAACAATTTGAATATATATTTTTTACTTATCTTGTGCAAAGATTATTGTTTATGCAATTAATGATTATGATGTTAAAGGTGAAGCAGAGATCCCAAAGTCACGGCTCCCGTAATTTCTGAATGAGTGGGCTCTTTGATCAAAACAAATTTGAAGCCAGCCACATCAACCTCTTCGTCTATTTGGCCTTGTACAGCTTCATGTTCATTTTTAGAAGCGATGGTAATACTTTTCACCGCTTTGGTTATAGGATCTGTCCTTACTCTAAAGTATTTGGTATTATGAACGATAAACCATTGTGTACTATTAGGTTCCATAACGTTTGCATCTTGAAAATGAAAAAAAGATTTGTTAGTTTAAACAGATTAAAAATCAATTAAAACATTGCCACTAGTTAGATTTCTTGGCTATAAAATTTAGGCTAGTACAAATTGCCTGTAAAACAATTAAAAATCAATTAAACCGAATTTTTCCTTAAAATTTTGTATGGATTTTTTGTCGGAAATTCTCCCCCACATTACTCCCATCCTCACCCAGTTGGTCACGCTTACCCGGAAAGGGATATGGCTTAATGGTATAATAATATTATGATTTTTTAAATATTCTTTACATGGAGGAGGGGAATGGTGGCCAATTTGCAAAAAATCTGTTACGTAATTTATGGATGATCCCTTACTAGTTGGTATCGGTGCTCGGACCGCCATAAGTTCTCCATCTTTGTTTACATATTCCACTATTTGTAAGCCTCTCTCTAGCGTAGCAAGACGGACTAGAAATGATTTAAATACATAATCTTGGCCACTGGGTACTTTATGACCCAAATATTCAGCTTTCAATACTTTTGTTTTAGAATCATTTAGCCAGACCGCAATTCTCTGACCCATATGCTCGAGGAATTCATCTGGCTCCTCTTTATCAATAACGGGCTGGCGAACATAAGGTTTAATTCGAAATTCCCCCTGAACGACCCCATCCTGGCGCCTGCTCACACGACCGCGCGGGCGTCCGGCCCCGCGACGGGCCCCCCCATGCGGTCCACCGCTTGCTGAACTTGATCCTTGATTTTCCGCGGCTTTCAATTCTGTAAATGAAAAGAGAGGTTTGTAATAAGGAACAAATTGATTATCGGTCTCAAAATTAAACGATCAACAATTCTAAACTGAACCAATGAAAATTAAAGAATTCGATACCTCCATGTTCAAATTTACATTTAATACTTTTTAATTCAGTTCAGTTCCTTGAATTATATGTATTATTTTTCATTATTTGGAATTGCGTGGGATACACTTAAATGCTTTAGAATCCTTTTGCATTCTCTTATACTCGTTGAAATCTTTCGAATTCCTCCGAATTCTCTGATACATCTGAATTTTTTCTAAATTCTTCAATCTGTCTGAATCAATCGAATTCATCTACATTCCCTTCACTATTTTAATCTTCATGAAATTCTCGGCATCACCTGAATTTTTCAATTCCGTAGGATTTCTCAACTTCTGAGAATCCTGTGAGATTCTAGTTCTTAAAATAAACTAAAGAAATCTTAATTACTTAAAAGAATTCAGGGATTTAAAAGCATTCAGGAAATTCTTTAAATTCAGGGAATCCAGATAGTTCAGAATATTTAAGGAATACAAGGAATTCCAGGAATTTAGCTAATACAGAAAACTCAAATAATGTCAGGAGTTTAGAATATTCCAGGAAATTAAGGCATTCAGAGAATTCAAGGAATTTAGGAATTCAGAATCTTCCAGGAGTTCAGAATATTGCGAAAATTCAGGGAATTTAGAATGTTCAAAGAATCAAGCGGAATAAAGAATATTCAAGGAATTCAGGGATTTCAAAGAATTGAAGTAATTTTGTGATATTTCAGGATTTTTAAAAATTCAAGGAATTTAGGTACTACAGATAATTCTGAGAAATTACAGAATCCAAAGAATTTAGGACATTCAAGGAATTTACATAATTAAGAGAATTCAAAGAATTCAGAAAATTTCGAAAGTTTCAGAGAATTCAGATAATTTAAGGAATTCAGTGGAGTCTAGGGAATCCAGGCAATACCGAGCACTTCAACAGATTTTGCTATTCATGTAGCAAACAACTAAATAGTAATATTCTATCTGATTTTTGAATTTTTCAAATTATATTTGTTATTTAAAGTTATAATTGCTTTACGTTTATAATATTTTTATTTGAAATAATTATGTTTCTTGAGTGTATCTGCATTCATTATGCTGCCTGACGAGTTTGTGTAATTCTTTTCTTTTTGGATTCATTTTGGATTAGCAATTTCATTTCATTTTCATTGTATACAGTACAAGTATATAGTGTATTCTAAGTTTGCAACATTTAATTATTAACTTTTTGTTGAGTTTAAGAGTAGGATTTTTTTGCTGAAAATGGTGAAAAAGTTTAAAAATTACAAAAATCTTTGACATTATGAAAAAATTCGATAAAAGCGGTAAAAAAAATCATTAAAAAGTTTGAAGGTTAGGATTTACATACTAGAAAAATTTACATTTTGTGTGGTTAAAAGTAGGCAACTGAAAACTAGAAGTATTTGAAATTAGATAAAGAATTAAAAAAAGCCTTAGGAATAAAATAATATCAGGTATTGAAAATTTAAAAAGCATGAAATTAGAAAAAAGGTGTTAACAGCTGTTAGTTTAAGAGGGTTCGTCAGCTGCGTATTTTGAACTTTAGTCTGATGTTTTCAAATTTTTAATTTTAGGTATATATGTTAAATTGCATATTTACATTGATATTTATTTTATATTAAGTACACTTACCACCAAACTGCAGAAAAACCGCAATGTTAAGGATCAGAGTGCTGATAAGGATTTTCATTTATTAGATGGAGTTCGTAAATAATAAGTGAGACAGATTGAAGATATTCAGTGCTATATATAATATACTAACCACTATCAGTTATTATTGCCCGAAAAACCTACAGAATCATAAAAATTTGCAATACCTGGAGACTACATTGCAAAATCATTACGACATCTTTAAGCTGTCCTACTACCAAGAAAATAGCTTGTTTTATATCTCAAGTAAAGATTATTATCTGAACAGTCAACATAGCTTGTGAAACCAAAATTGGCCAAGGTCTCGCCAAAGTTCCAGATTTTTATTTTCTTACAATATATTCTTAAATTTTCAACAATTTTTGTAATGAAATAAATTACCAAAGTTATTTTCCTTTCAGAATTACAAATTAAAGCCCAAATATCTCATAATGAAAAAATGAATTATGGTCAAATGCACGAAAACCATTCTTTGGGACACCAATATTGATGATTTGTAGTGGCATGGTAAGAAAAAATGTACTTGCTCATACGGACTCGACGATGGAGCATCTCCGAAAAGTGGGGTACAGCGTAATTATTACGGTAATTATTACTATTAATTAAAGGTACATTACTCCGGATTACCATGGGATTACTCTGGATTACATAAAATTAAGGTGGCTTTTACGCCACCTAAACTACACTTACGCGAATTTTTAACCGAAACGGATTACTCTTCAGCAAGATTTTTCAATATTGATCAAAACAGACGAACTTTGAACTATATAGTGAACTATTCTTCCAAGAAGATAACTTTTCTATCAAAAATTACGACAAAGAAAATGGCTTCACCAAAAATGATATACTTGCAGTTTCAGTCTCCACAAAATCTACCCCACACCTCACCCCCTGGGGGCGTGAACGGGAGGTGGGGGACCTTACAATTTCAAATGGGAACCTATATTAGTCGATTGGCAGCAGATGGCGTTGAATTTGCAAAAAAATGATATTGTGGTCTATTCAAGGAATGCGCTTCCAAACAAAAGTCAAAAAAGACAAACGGTCCGTTTTTTGGGGTGATTAGTACAGTTTAATTTTTTTTGGCTCATCATGTTGCTTACATTCGTTTGGGTTGAATTTGATATCTTAGTTACGTTCGTTTGTATCGGATTGGGTGTCTTAGTTTCTTTGATTTGGGTGTTTTGGTTATGCTGCTTACGTTCATTAGGGTTGGATTGGTTGTGTTGCTTGTGTTCGTTCAGATTAGATGTATTGGTTACGTTTGTTTCGGTTCGCTTTTTTGATTGCGTTTAGTTAATTTTGTTGTGTTAGTTGCGTGCATTTGGGTTGGTCGTACTGGTTGCGTTAGTTTGGGTTAGTGTTATTGCTTACCTCCATTCGGGCTGATCTTATTTTGCGAGTTATGATTGCTTTGGATGTGTTAACAAACACTGTTAATCAAACTCATCTGAATATAATGAAAAACACTAACCCAAACGAATGCAACCAATACGATGAACCCAAATGCACGCAACCATGACAAAAAAATCAAATGAAAGCTATCAACAAAGCGGATCGAAAACACCGTAACCAACACATCTAATCGCAATGAACCCAAGCAACACAACCAATACAATCCGAACGAACGTAAACAGCACAACAAAACCATCCAAATCGAAGAAACTGAGACACGCAATCCAACTCAAACGAACGTAACGAAAATACCAAATAACCCAAACCAACGTAAGCAACACAAGGAATCCAAACAAACCAACCCGTACGAATCAACTCAAACAAACCGACTGTTTGTCTTTTTTATGTTCCGTTTGGAAGCGCATTCCAGAAACTCACTTCACCCTTTTAAACTAAATCAAACAATTTTAAAATACGAATAACTCATCACCTGTCAAAACTAGGGAGGTTAGGTCATCGACAGGAACCAATACTTGTCAGACCACGGGGTTTCAAGTTATATAATTCTCAGTATTTTCTCTAATTTCTTTTTGTATTCCTTATTTTCATATACAACTGAAGTGGAAAAATGGATCAACCAGCCCCTCACAACAATAACAACTGTAAGATTCTACGTGCTTGGCTGCAGTGGAGGTCTGCTGTCGCCAGGGACTGAGAAGAGAAGATTTTCCTAGCGCATGCGTAGTGCATGGGATTCCCGCACGTGCAAGAGAGCTCGGAGAAACAGGATCAAGCTGCCGCAGAGAATCTGCACGCTGACCCGAGTCAGCCTACCCCTGGACCATCGACTAGCGGCAGAGGATTAAGGCCTGCGTGCATATAACGAATTACAGTGGGTCCAGAGACAGTGTGGCAACCTAGTTACAACTCGCTGATTGGCTCAGTTTTCTTATACATATACTATAGATAAAAAGTATAACTACACTATAGATAATCTCAACTTAAAATGGCGGCATCCCGCCTAAGAATGGTGGAATCCGGCTAGGTTGCCAAGCTGTCTCTGGACCCACTGCATAACGAATCTTGACTGTGCGCCATCATACTACTCGAAACCAAACCTGGCCGTTGTCTTTTTTCTTCGGTCGTCCCTCTCACTCAGTAGTTCTACGCTCTTGACGCGAGTGGCGCTCCGACTCTTATGAGAGGAAAAACGGAGACGCCACCCTAAACATTCATTCGTGATTCTAAGCTCCGATTGAGTACGTCGCAGACGAATAGCAAAAATCTATACTCAAGAAATTTCATAATTTAACGCAAAGCATCTAAAGGAAATTAAAAATGAGGGGACGATCACGCTGAGAAAGGATTCTGCCAGGTAGGTTCCTTTATTCCTTTTGTCGTTTAACTTGCTAATTTCTGGCGTCTCAACGTCGTGTGCCCACGGTGTTCCGACTCCAATGTATTTTTTTGCCCAGATATTTGCTGCGCCAACAGAGCATCTTCAGTTGGACCCGAGGAACGAAGAGCTCTGTGACGTCATGCAACGTTTAAATTCTTAACCTCAAAGTTTGTGTACGTCACATTGTTTAATATTGTGTCAGATTGTGTATACGGTTATACGATTGTTATCATTTTTGTCCTTGAAATAGTTTAAATAAAATTAGGAAAATTTACTCATAAGTATAGAATAATTTGATAAATTGTGACATATTTGCAGTCGAAAACATTCGCGTAAATTCACCGTATTCATTCAACCAGGGTGTCTAGCGCTTTAACAAGAAAAAAATTCATGACTTTTCCAGGTTTTCCAGGACAAGGAATTAATTTTTCCAGATACCTTTCTTTACTATAGATAAATAATTTTCAGGAAACATAGCAGAAATTGAACTAAAAAATGTGGAACCAAAAAATGTGTCATATACGAAATTTGTCATACGCCACCAAAATCAGATTTTATGGTAAAAACCCCGTTTTTTGGTAACTGGTGATTATTCATTTTACCACGATAATAAATCACAAAGGTTTAATCGAAAATATTTCAAAGTAACATATTTTCGCAACTTTAACAACAAATTGAAGTTTCACTTGTCGAATTTTAAGCTAATTTAGGTATAACTTTCAATG
>CAKNWW010346820.1:0-11818 GCA_932074435.1 Andricus kollari
AAAAGACTTTTTAAATTCTAAAGAAAACGTCGGGAAGATTTTAAGGTAATTTTTTTAGACTTCACAAATTTTAACAAATTTTTAGGAATATTTCGAATCATATTAAAAGATATTTAGCAATTTAACGAATTTTGAAGGGATTAAAAATATTTTTAAACTTTGAAAGCATTGTAATAATTTAGCTAAATAATAATAATATAACCTTAAAAACAAATATACTTAAAGAATCGATTATTATTTCACATTTTTATTTTGCATAAAGAATTATTTTCCCCTCAAATTGTAATTCTGTTGAATTGTTTTTTTTGCAGAAATTTTATTTATTTATTAAACTTACAATTTTTTCTATTGAAAATTAATCTGTTTTTTCTTCAAAATTCAACTGTTTTGTCGAAAATTCCTCCCTTTTAAATGAATTCAACTCTTTTTTATATAAACTACAAATATTTTTTAGTTGAAATATTAACTATTAAATTTCGTTGAGAATTAATTTTTTTTTCGTTTAAAAGTTACACTATTTGTTTAAAAATAGAAACACCTTGTAACAATTTTTTAATGGTTGTGGACTCATCATTTTAATTCAAAATTCATTATTATCGTTACAAATGTAACTATACTGTTTGAAAATTCGTCTTCTCGATTGAAAATTCAACTATTTGGTTGAAAGCTACCTTTTTTGTTGAAAAATTCGTTATTTGGTGTTACGAAATTTAGCCGTTTTTTTTAGAAAATTTGTCTTTTTAGAACAAATTTAATGTTTTTAGATACAAAATTTAAGTGATTGAAATTTCTGTATGATTCACAGAAAAATGTTATATTTTTCTTTTTTTGAAGAATTAGTTTAATGAGAATATTTAAAAAGATTTCGAAACTTTTTCAAGAATTTTTGAATTTGTTAAAAACAAATTTCACATATTTGATTGTGAATAATTTATTTGATGTTATTGTTTCTCTTTTGATTGACCTTCGGGTTGCTTTGATGATCGCATGGCATCCTCCCAATGCTTCTTCTCCTTCAAGGTTCCTTTTCGGAAATAGAAAAAGCTTTATTTATTGGAAATTCGTCTTTTTGGTAGAAAATTAATCTTTTTGATTAAAAAATTCACCTTTTTCTCATTAAAATTTATCTCTTTTGCTACAAATTTCATCTTTGTTGATTAAAATCTCATCTATTACATTTTTTGTTGGTAATTCATCTAAGTAGGTTGAAACACGTAAATAAATTTGAAATTTCAAAATTTCATCTGAAATTGTACTGTTTTTTCGTTTAATTAGGGTACTTTGAAAATTAAGGTTGTCGGGTAACCTGTATATTGACTAATAATTTGATTTGATTTTTTGTTAAAGATGTTAGTGTCATTTGGGATTATTAAGACACTAAAGATTTCCATGCAATACGGAAAACACATGGTTATTATTATTTAGATGATTCACACATTTTTTTGGTTAGAAAAGTGTTATTTTAAGAGGAAACCGCCTAGACATTTCATTTATCAATAAAAAATCATCCAGGCTAACTAGTGTCATAATTTTCCTAAAATTGTTGAAAAACATATACCTACCATTAATAACATTGTTTTTTGTTCATAAACTCTCTAGCTTCATTTCTATAACAATTGTTATGAAGAGAAACACTCCATGAACACAAATAAATCATTTTATTTTTTGTAAGAATTTTCGACACAAACGCAAACTTTTTACATTCCTGACATTTTCTCTTACGACGAGCTATTAGTTATTTACAGCCTTTTAGGTAATATACCATTTTTCATGAATCCACGCTCCATTGAATAATTGCAGTTTTCTATGGATAACTAGAAAAATTAAAAATTGTAAACAAATTTGAAAATTTAAATTAAATTTATATATTTTTACCAAGCAAGTAGTTGTTCTTCACTAAACAAACTTGTAAAATTTCACTAATAATTAGATAAGTTTCAACGATTTTGATTCAAAGAGGCAACAAAGTGTCTTCTGGCTAAGAAAAAAAAGCTATAAAAATAAAAATCATATTCTATAGACAGTCAAGTTCATCCTTATTCGAGACAAATTATTATTACATAGTTTGCTATATAATTGCAATTTACCGTGAAAAATTATAAAAATGTGCAACCGAAACAAATTTTGAAAATGAGAATTTGAGATTGAAAAAAGTTATCATTTTCCTTCATTTTGTTCAAAGAATCAGAAGGCAATGTTTTCAAATTTGAGTGTTAACAGAGCTAAGGAAGTCAGACCATCGCGTCGTTTTATTAAACTTTTCCATTTTTCACGTTAAATTTTACCAATTATGATTCAGAAAGCAAAAAAAAATAGTAAAAATATAAAATATAAATATATAAAAAATAGTCTTTTTAGTCATACTTTCAATTAAATCACCATGATTTGAGATTCTGATAGATTTTATATTTTCTCTTTCTAGAGCCACGTATGAATTACGTGGTTTAATTTTCAGATTTTCCTCAATTAAATGGTTAAAATAGTTTTGTTTTATAATAATCGTATACAAATTTTATAACGGCTTCGAGGGGTTATCAGGACTTAACTTATTTTAGGATGCTGTTCTTTAATTTCCAAAGGATCAATGACTTTTATATCTATTAACAGTTGCCATATTGGCGTCGTAAACTCGCAATCTTCTAAAAGAAAATGTACATAATTTTCTCTTAGGTATGTTCAATTTTCTCTGCATCTTTGTATCTTTCGTAGTGCATTGCCATTCGAAAATTGAGTGTACATTGCAGGCAATTGGGGCTGCACACCAGTGATATATGTAGTTGGTATTGGTGGCTCTACTTGTTTCGGGTAGACTTATTTCTATTCGTCGAGGCTTTCCGAATTTTCTTTTATTTTCGTTGATTGTTGAAATGGTGTAGATAAAGCCTGTGGTAATCCACAAGTTGATGGCCGGAATGTTGCTAACACATCTGGCGTAGTGAGGCGCAAAGGTAACGCTTTTGGTTGTCGTCAGGCAATACTACTTGTGCTGAGGGAGATTCTTCTTGTACTGGAGCCCTGAGTCTATTTTTCGAGCGAGTTCAGTTTCACTATCTAGTTCAAGTTTCTCGATTGCTTGAAGGACTTCTGTAGCATCTTCTCCTTCTGATATTGCAGTAGCTTCCCTGTTTCGTTCTATATTTTCTTCAGTCATCAATTCTGTTACCCAATCTTTGTGGACTTTCAGGGATTCATTAAACTGAGAGAATGAGTTTCGTAAATCATCTCTGGTTAACTTTGAACTATTCAGTTCTTTTTCTTCTTCAATTCATTGTTTTTCCTTTTCTTCTTCTGACGAACTATTCTAACTATCACATATTAGAGGGCTCACTGTTTTGATGCCCCCTGTTTGAGTTTCTTCTATTGGCTCTTCTGTGGCTTGCCTTTACTGAGCGATTTCTTCCTCAAATAATTTCCAAAAACTTTCTGCGGATTTTAGTGGAGCACTCTTAAATAATTTGCGTGATGGGAAAGCAACTAAAGGTATATCTGAACTTGGTAAGACACTTCGTTTCTTTTGAAGTATAGGAGGTACCGGTATATTGGGGTCATGGGAATCATCTTCCGGATCGGAACTGGAATCTCAATGATTAGGTTGAGGTTTATTACTCATTTCTTCTACTCTACGCCGGAGCAGAGGTTTGCGCATAGTACTTTCGTTCGTGCCGCTAGCACATCTTGAAGTAGAATCGGGACGTTGCTTGTCATCCTTGAGGTTGGAAATGGTCTTTTGAACTCCTGAAGTAGAAGGTTTAGGATTGACAGTTTTTGATGATGGTCCTTTTTTATTATTGTAGGAGGTTGGATTGAGGATCTTGTTAAAGGTTAAGCTTGTTTTCCAGTACCTTTTTTTGCTTGCCGTGTCTGTACTGGCAATAATCTGGCAGTTTTCTTTTCCTTTTCCTTTGAATTTTCTTTAAAGGAACTTTTTAAAACACGATTTATAGAAAGTGCGTCGGCATTTGTGTTTAATTTTGCATGGTTCATGAGCACTAACAAGTGTAAACTCTTCTCCATAAATTCGTCGTCGATATTGATGAACTTCATATAAGACTGCGAGACATACTTTTTCAGTAGTTGAATAATTACATTCAACACCTTTTAGTACATGAGAAAAATAGAATATAGGAAGGTCTATACCCTCTTTTCCTTGGCTTAATACAGCACTAACTGCGTAGTTGGAAGCGTCGGTGGCCATAGTGAAAGGTTTCTGAAAATCTGGGTACTGCAAAATAGGACTTTTGCATAAGACATGTATCATGTTCCTGAAATTTTTTTATTTTTCAGGAACCCAAATAAAAGGTACTCCTTTCTTTAGAGGATTGGTCAAAGGCTTCGTCTTTGCTGCGAGATCTTTAATAAATCTTCCATCATATCCGGACAGACCTAGAAATTGTTTTATATTCCTCGGATCTTTAGGTGTAGGGAATTTTTCCACAGCCTAAGTTTTCTTTGGATCGGGTTTCGCTCCTCTACTGCTGATTGTATGACCCAGATAAGCAATTTCTTTAGATGAGAATTCGCTTTTTGTGGTTGAATCAATATGTTTGTCTCTTTCAACCCATTAGAAAGGCGTTTTATCTTTTTTCCATGTTCTTCTAAAGATCCCGCATAAATTGTTTTAACCCAAGGGCATTTCACTGTATTCGTAATGTCCGTTTAAGAATGAAAAGGCGGTTTCAGGTCTATCGGCAGGTTATGATTCATTTTTATGAAATCCGCTGGCTAAATCAAGAACCGTAAAATATTAGGCTTTTCCCAAGTGATTTAAAATTTCGGTAAGGTTCGGAAGTGGATAAGCATCCCCAATGGTTTTTTCATTTAATAACCATAAATCAATTACAACTCGGTAGTTTTTCTTTCCACTGTGGTCGACCTTTTTAAAAATTATTAACATAGGAGAGCTATAATGTGATATCGAATGCTCAATTGCACCTTCTCTTAGCATTCTTTCGATAACAATTTTTGCTTCTTCTTTTTAAGTGGGAAAAAATCGACAAGGGCGAACATTAATAGGAACATCATCACCAGTGTGTATTTTATTATTAACTATATGTGTGGGGGTTAAGGATTTTTCAGTTAAGTTGTAAATGATTCAATTTTAAAATGCCTAGGATTGCTTCTACTCTATCGTCCGGGGGTGAGTAGCTCTGTATCAAAGATCTCTATCAAAAAATTCACTAACATTTTCTTCTTCATAGATTCAAATGGTTAAAATTTCGTGTAAGTACCAGAAATAAGTTTGACGGGTAACAAAACGCTGTTTTAGATGTTCATCTGAGTCATTATTTGTCGCAAAATTGTTTCTGCGAATGCTACTCGTATCTCTTGCCGCACCCTTTCATCGGGCTAAAACGGCTTTGAGATATTGTGTTTCACAATTAGCCGACACAGAATATTCTTCATTGGTGATTTCTTGAATAAAATCTCTAGTGGGAATATTTTTTTCATCATAAGTGAGGATGTTTACAGCCCCCTATTGTACGGCAAAACACTCTGCCATTAATGTCATCATGGCTTCACTGAGTATGCGGTTGATATCGCCGCCAAATGTGAGAAAATTTTTTTCAATAATAATTTTTTGAAAATATTTTAAAGAATTTCAAAATATTATAAAAGATTTTCAAAATGGTCAAAAAAGAATCTGGAAGATCCTAAGGCAATTTTATCAATTTTGAAAGATCAAAAAAAAACTTTTAGAAAAATGCCAATTATTTTAATGAGATATATACAAGTTTTGAAAACATTAAAAAATAATGCAGAAGCTTTTAAAGAATTTTGGAATGTTTTAAAAAAAATTGAAATTTTTTCAAGTGTTATGTACCCTGCCTATAAGTGTCTATATATGCATATTAATCAATACACTGTACTAATCGATACAATGTACGCCTGTAATTGCGCATGTACTTTCTGGTACTTTCTATAGATAGAAGATTCTAGATGTGCTCCCATATATAACCCGCCCGTGTATGTCAGCTAGTTAGTTCTTCGCAGTCCTTCGTTTGAATCCCTCACTGACTGTAAAGTTCTCAATTGTAACATAATTAAATAAATATATATCAAAAAACAAAGTAATTTAGGTATTTGAAGTTATTGACTTCTGGCGATCCTGTACAGCATAAAAAAATTGGTGATCCTGCCAGAATAGGAGTTTTCGATCTTGTTTCTAGGGGGCAACTAATAGATCAAACGACCCTATCTTCGGAAGAGAAAAGAATTCTACGGAATTCAAGAAGGGGACTAAAAGATGCCAAGGAGGATTACACGGAATCCAAAGAAGAACTCCGGACTTCTTTACGGAGTAGCCCGTCAACGAAGAAAAGTATTATTTATTGTTTACTAGTGCCTGACCTAAGTAGGGTAATATACTACGAAAAACAATTAAATAAGAAATTCTACAAAGAAAACTGAAAAAGAACGAGGCCCGCAAACAGGCGGAAGAGGCAACGGCCTATCAACGAAGCATCAGCCAAAAGGAGGTAGCAGAGATCAAAGGGTGCAGCACACCACGAGTAGCAGCCCAGGTATTGATTGGCGCCCCGAAAGCCACTTGAGGGAGTAACACGACGCAGAAAATTGTAAGTAAAGGAGAATAGTGAAGAATAGTTTTAAGAAGTGCAGTGTTAATTTTAAATTAGAATTTTTGTATAGTTTCGAGAGGTTTGAAAGGTAAATTTTATGACTAAAATCATAAACTGTGCGCCCAAATACTATCAAACTTTAGGCTCACGTCCGTACACATGTTTATGGTGTTCCCTGGCCTCTGTGTCCGCCAATAAACCGTGAAACTTACCTTAAATTAGCGTGTACTCGTTGTAGCACGATTGCGCAAAAGAGAGGTTTAAACGGAAAAAAGTTGTCACGAAAAAATTCGTCGCCAAGAAGAAGAATCAACCAAAGGAAAAAAATTAGCGAAGGTTAGTGAAAGGAAATTCAGAAAAACTAAAATTTTTCCGTGAATTTACACCCGCTTATAAACAGGTCAATTGTATGTTCACACCACACAAAAACGAAAAATTCGGTAAAAGAAAATTGACAGAAGATTTTTTCAAACTGGAATTTTTAAATTATCGAGAAGATAAACATTGCACAACTGAAACAGACTCATCCACGGACTCAGACTCAACAGACATAATATATAAAATCAATAACCCATTTTATACCGCAGACAATATGTCCCGTGCATCCTCTCCTAATACCAATAGAGCGCAATCCCCTTCATTAATATCCACGGACGAATTATTATGATTATTAATAACAAAGGTAGACGGAATGGAGTCTACTATGAACCAGGTGATAACCAACGTAAATAGTCTAGCTGGTGAAAATGACAGACTAATGTTAGAAATACAGAAGGTAGGAAAATCTGTAGGTTTAAAAGGGGAAATAGTAATAGTAGTGAAAGTATCACCTTTTTCACATAATGAATTATTACTTTACTCTACCAGCAGAAGGTATAATTGGTTTACCATTCTTCAATAAATTCAATAGATGTTCATCAACTACAAATTATTTAATTGTAGAAAATAAAAAACTACCGTTACATGATGACGGGTAATACATCTCACAACACTCAAGTTTAGTTTGTCAAATTAAAACAGAAGAAAATAATCAGGACGTTTGGATAGAAGATCAAGAAGGAATATCGGATGGTATTTACCGAATAAAAAATAACAAAATAACTTTACCAATATTTAATTATAACATGAAACCCATAGAAGTACCAAAAAATATAAATTACGAAAAAATAATGGCTATTGAATCAAGGGATCAGTTTTTTAATTCTAAAAAAAACATAATAGGATCGGAAAGAATAATGGAACTATTGAAGATTTAAAAACTAGATCACATTAAAAATCATGTCAGAGAGGAAATTCCAAAAGTAATAGTCAAATACAATGAAATATTTATGTTAGAAACAGACCCACTACCATTCACAACGTTAACTGAGCACAAGATCACTTTAAATTCAGGTAAGGTAATAAACCTTAGATCACACAAATTACCCGAGAAACATAGAGAATTTGCTTTAGAAGAGATACAAAGAGTATTGGATAAAGGAATAATAACACACTCGCAAGCACCATTCAACTCTCCATTATGGGTAGTTCCTAAAAAAGGTACCAATTAAGATTGGTAGTAGATTACAGACAAATATTTAAGACACCGACCAAGACGCGTACCCTCTCCCAGTGATAGATGATATACTAGATCATTTAGGTCAAGATAAATTCTTCTCTGCATTTGACATGAGTGCTGGTTTCCACCAGATCCCGATAGCTACCTTCTAACGTATCATGAATAATGCGTTTAGTGGACTTGTAGGCGATAAATGCTTTATTTACATTGATGATATAATAGTATTCGGTAAAACACTAGATGAACATAACAAGAATCTAATTGAAGTTTTTGAAAGAATAACAAATTTAGGATTACGATTGGAACCATCTAAATATGAATACATCGGACCGGAATTAGAATATTTAGGTCATTTAAAAACAAAAGATGGAGTTAAACCTAACCCAGCAAAGACAGAAGCTATAAGAAACTTTAAAACTCCAACTACAGTCAAAACGATACAATCATTTTTAGGACTCGCTGGATGCTATAGAAAGTTTATAAAAAAACTTCTCTACCATAGCTAAACCTTAGACCAACTTAATACAAAAATAAGTGATATTCGATTGGACACCCAGATGCCAAGAAAGCTTTGAAAAATTTGAAGAAGTTTTATGCAATGCACCAGTACTACGATTTCCAAATTTGAAAGAAGAATTTACTCTAACGACAGACGCATCTAACCTTGGTTTAGGAACCTTATTGTCACAAAAAGGACACCCATGCCTTTTCGTATCTAGAATACATAATAAAGCAGAAGAAAATTATAGCACTAGCGAAAAAGAGCCTTTAGCAATTGTTTGGGCAGTTAAAAGATCGAGACAGTACCTACTAGGAAATCCCTTTAAAATGCAAACGGATCATGAAGCTTTAATTTGGCTTCACAACGTACAAGACCCTAGTTCAAAATTACTTCGATGGAGATTACGCCTTGAAGAATATAAGTATGAGATAGTATACGTAAAAGGAAAAGAAAACAAAGCATCTGCTTGTCTTTCAAGACTGTTCCCACTTCATGATCAAGAAACAGTTAATGATTTAGATACCAAGATACAATTAGACAGGAGTGATTCTGATACTGAAAGTGATAATAAAGAACCCGCACTGAAAAAACCTATGATTACCGAACAAAGAGTATTAAGAGATAGAGAAAAAGTAAGAATTAGAAAAAGAAGAAGGAGAAGAAGAGGAAGAGGAGGAGGAGGAGGAGGAGGAGGAGGAGGAGGAAGATAATTAACTTTATAAAGGATTTTTAAAATGGAAAGAAAACCCAGTAACAAACAATAGACTTAAAACTAAACCAAACGCTGAAGGTAAAATTTGGAAATTAATAAACGAATCAGACATGCCAGAATATAAAGAGGAAAATTGGATACGTTATTTAGGATTATTAACAGAATTTAGATATAGGGGACTGAAGATAGTATGATTGATTTTCAGTGACCCAACCTTTACACCATTGGAAAAGGAAACTCTTCTGGAAATATTACAATCCTTATCTAATTATTACCCAGAAATAGGATTCCATATTTGTTTTAATAAAACAAGAGAATTAACTAAAGAAGAAAGAAAAACCATAATTGAAGAAGCCCACGCTAAACACCTTGGAGAGCAAAATACAATTCAAAAGGCAAGAGAAATTGGTTAAAGGAAAAATATGGATGAAGAAATTAAGAAATACGTAAAAGCATGCCCTATTTGCCAATTGCAGAAGACAACAAGAGTCACTAATCAAGCACAATCAATCATTCTAGAAACACCTACTAACCCTAACGAAAAAATGGCGTTAGACTTTTTTGGCATTTTGTCAGAAACAAAACTAGAAAACAAATACATCTTAAGGATTCAAGACAGATTAAATAGGTATACAGTTCTAGTACCTATGAAAAAAGAAACCGCAGAATCTGTAATTGACAGCATGATTGATCATTATATATATATACATTTTGGAGCTCCTAAAACGATACTCACTGATCAAGGAACAAACTCCCTATCGGAATTATTGCAACAATTTGAAGATGCATTAAATATTAAACATATAAAAACAACATCTTTCCATCCGCAAGCAAATGATAATATAGAAAGAATGCATTCGACTTTAAAAAATCTCATTAAAACATCAGTGGAAGATAATAGTAAACAATGGGATAAAAATGTGAAATTTATTGCATTCATAATTAATATATTGAAAAATACAAGTACAGGCTTCTCACCTTTTGAGATGACATTCGGCAGAGATCCTAATATCCCATCAGCAATAACACGATCACCAAAGCTTACTTATGCTAATTTAATAAAGAAATGGTGAATCAAACATGACAACATCATTAAGAAAGCTAAAGGAAGAATTGAAATTGAACAAGTGAAGACTAAGAAACGTTTGGATAAAAACATAGTTGAGAGCCATCCAGGTTACAAAATAGGAGATCAAGTCAAATCGAAAAATAATACAAAACATAATAAATTAGACCCAAGTTGGAAAGGTCCAGGAATTATTACCGAAATTACAACGAATAATAATTTGAAAATTAAATTTGAAGGCAAAACTCTTCAACCTCATATTGATCAATTGATGCCATTTTATGTTTCAGAAGAATAAAGATTCTGTTATCATGGATACTGATAACGACAACACAAGCAAACTACGTCCTTCAAAAAATGTATGGAAACATTTACATGGATGAAATTAGCAAAGCTTACTTATATCACGAGAATAGGAAAATAGTTATAGGAATAAATTTGACCACAACGGAAAGTAAATTTCAAGCCATAGAACAAACAATTGACTTAATAGAAAAGACATGCGAAAATGAATGTATAGCGAAAAATGAAATAAGCTTAATAAAACATAGACGTGATAGATTAATAAACAAAATTACAATTTTACATAAGTTACTTGGAAAACAAAGACATAAAAGAGGACTGGCTAAATTTATAGGTGATATTTCTAAAACCCTTTTTGGAGCCCTGACTGAATCAGATTTAAATCAAATAAATTCAGAGTTTGATAAATTATATACTGACAATGAGAATATAGTTTCTGTTTTAAATAACCAAACGAAAATCCTCAAAATAGTACTAGATACGGACCACGAAGTAAAGGAAAAAATTGCTTTAGAATCTCAAACAATTGAAAAACTAAATTCCAATACTAAGGATAATTTCATTAATATGAAATTAATTTCAAAAACTATCCTAATTGAAGAAATAAACGAAACTATTAATATATCAATATATGCTATCAATAATGGTAGATATGGAATCATACATCCACAGATTTTAACACCTGAAATTTTGAAAAATACATTAGAAGAATTTGAAATGCAACATAGAACGAAATGCCATTTCGAGAAAGACTACCAGAAAATTCTCAATATTAGTTCAATCTCAATAGCAGTAGTAATCAGATTATTAAGCTACATTATTAATATTCCGATTATTGAAAACGTGGAGGGATCCGTAAAAAAAATAATTCCAATCCCAAAACAAATTTGGCAAAATATTCCTTTCCTTAAGTCCCAATCATGACTTAATAATTGACTTCGAAGACAGTTACATACCGACTGATAAAAAAACAATTAACAAATGTAAAACAATAAATAGACATTGAATATGTAATCTAAGAATTTATGAAACAAACACTTGCGAAATCTGCTGCCATATATTGTAACACAATTACATAAATATATATCTAAAAGCAAAG
>CAKNWW010346821.1:0-11753 GCA_932074435.1 Andricus kollari
AGTAATCATGTTATTGCTTTTTTGAATGGATCCTATAGTCGTTATCTTATAAATTACACTTAAGCTTGTCCTTACGAGATATTCATATTTATATTTGATAAATCATTTCATTATGGTTATCACAATCGAGCCTTGTTTGGAACAATAAAGCGATTTTTTCTAATAGCGCTACGATAAAGATCTGAATACTGACAATAGGATTTCTGGGAAATTTTAAAATAATTTATGTTTGATTTTGAAAGATCAATTTTTAATTGTGAATATTTCAAAATGTCTAAAAAAATTGTTGATGATTTTAAGACAATTTTTTTTTTAATTTTACAAGACAGTCGAACTGCGAACTTAACTCTACAAGAAAAAAGAGCTAGGATTCATTTTTATGAGTATGTTGATATTTCATGAACATTTATCGACATTTATCGAAAGCTGAAGAGCAATTTCGAGAGAACAGAAAAAGCTTTTCGCAATATTAAATTTCACCTGATATATTGTCCCTTTGGTTTTTCAAAGGATTTTGAAATATGTCACGAGTTTTGCGAATGATTGCACAGTTCTATAGATCATTTTTACTGCTTAAAGAAAAAAAAACTTCAAACGAACTAGCAAGGGAAATCTACACCCTTCGAAATACTGTTTGCATCCGCACTCCTTTCAGTAAATAGAACATCACCGTACTAGTAATGCTTGATACAAAAGGCTTTTTAAAAATACACGCAGGTAACATTTTTTTGGGGAATGGCCAAATATTGTTAAAACAGTTAATTAATTTAAATAAGTTAAAAAGTTCTTTATAATTATGAAAGCCTCGTACTTTTGACAGCGTATAATAAAAATTCTTCAAAGTAGAATTTTTTTTATCCACCTTTGGACATTTCCCATAAAAGAAAAATATTTTCCTGATGGAATGAGACGGAACCTTTTTGATATTTAATTAATTCTGTGCTGTATAAGCTTCACGTTAAAATACTTTTCGATTGGGCGAGAGCTGCCTACTGGAACTTCCGTGATTTCATCTTTGGTCAATACAGTAATCGTGCCGCTTTCCATGTTTATCTTTACCCGACATTTACGTCGAGTGCCATGAATATTTCTATATATGCCAGCAAGATAATTAGCACTCATAAATATTGCAAAGACGTCACCATCAAACGTTGATAATACAATTTGTTCTTGGTTTGGTATGGGCTTTTCTTCAAATAATTGAATTGCATTATCGGCAGGAAAAGTGTATCTTCGAAATTCTAATAAACGGTTAGAATTCTTTTTCAATATAAGTCGAATATATTGAAGTTGGTCAAGTCCATATCCAAGTACATCAGAAGATGGAGGCTCTGTTGATGGGCCTATGGACGTGGTAGGAGACCTGGACCTGATATGAAGAGGCTTGTGTATGAGCTTTCCCTTAAAATGATTATCGATTGGGCGATAGCCGCCTACTGGAACTTCCCTGATTTCATCTGGGGTCAACATGGCAATTTTGCCGCTTTTCATGTTTATTTTTGCCCGTCCTTTATGTTGTGTGTAAGGATTATGTGCATATATTCCAGCAAGATAATCACTACTCTCCAATATTGCAAAGACGTCACCATCAAATGTTGATAATACAATTTGTTCTTCGGTTGGCATCGGCTCATAGCGATTCTGTGGGACGAGCAACTGAATTGGTTTATCCGCAGGAAAAGTATATCTTCGAAGTTCGAACCGCCGGTTTGGATTTTTAGTTGGGATAAGCCGAATAAATTGAAGTTGGTCAAGTTTATATCCAAGTACGTGAGAAAAAGGAAGCGTAGTTGGTGGAGCTATAATCCTGACAGGAGGAGATATGGACCTGGCACGAAGAAGTTCTGTGTGAGAAGATGAAGAAGATGAGACGCCACGAGGAACACCAGGAATAGGCGCGCCATTAGGTAGACAATCGAACTGCGAACTTGACCCTGAAAGAAGAAACAGGTAGGATATTGGAACTCCTTGTGGCAAAATTACGAGAAAAGATTGAGGGCATTGATAAAAAAAGGCTTTTTAAAAAATATACGGAGGTAACCTTTGTGACCTTCCGGTTATAAATTCGGAGCGCTACCGTCTGATCTGACCGGCGTTCGAAAGAATTTCACATCGCGGTCTATTTAACCTGCGGGATTGCTGAAGATTATTTTTCGGGAATGGCTGAAAACTTATCTTCTTTATTTAGCACATTATTAGTTTGGAAATGTCCAATTACAACAAAAATTTCAACTTTGATTGGAACATGTTATATGCTCCAGAGAATATGTAGAGAGAAATTTTGTTTTCGCTGGAGGCGTATTTTCTTTCAACTTTCTAGGACGATAAAAAGTTCCATTTTGTGTTCAAGAAAAGTGAGAATCCGCGTTCTATCTGTCAAGTTGCTGAATCGAGAAAACCGTTTGATTAAACAGTTTTATTAGGTTTCCATAAAATGGAGAGGACTTTTTATTTCGCTCACGGGGCATTTTTGAGCAGATTATAAAAAATCAAATTTCCAATTACAAAAAAGTGACAATTTTCTCTATGCCCTTATGACAAACTTACAAACACAAAAATAAGTCTTTAGGTAAAAGGGTAACTAGTGCTCATTCTATTGCTTTATTAAATTCGTCCTATAGTCGTTATCTCATAAATTGTATTGAAGGTTGTCATTCTAAAATAACTATATTTATATTTCATTAGTCAGTCCAAGCAAAGAAATTTGATTACTTGAACAGAGGCTAATTAAGGAATGATAAAACTATTTTTCAGATATCGCTACGATAATGATATGTCTACTAACAATAGAATTCATCCTTCTTGGTTAAAAATAAACTTGTTGAAAATTCTTCTTTTCCAGACTAATAGTCAACTTTTTTTTAAAACATTCAAATTTTTAGCTTGAAAACTTAACTGCTTTGTTTTCTCAACAAAAAATTTGACTATACAATTTTTGTTTAGTTTTATACTGATTTGAATTTTTCTTCTTTGTTCGAAACCTGTTTAACAACAAAAATTCTTCTCGAAAAATTTTCTTCTAACAAATAAACAGTTATGTATTATTTTATTTTTCGTTTTGCAATTGGAAGAGCATCCGGATAACGTCGGAAAAATTTTTATTCACGGAAAGCTTGAAAAGGTTTTTTAAATTATAGATATATTATAGTATACTCACCAATAGAATTAAGGGTGATAATCAGGGTGAAAACAACAGTATAATCGATCTTCATTTTTTACAATTCGGAAAATAACTGATAATTTTCTTGATAAAGAATGTGGTTAACACTGTAACTCGAACTGATTCTATTGACTCATTAGATATATCCTATAGTCATCATGACGTAGGTAAAAGATAAGCTTCTTCTTCAGAGATATTTATATTTAATAAATCATTCCAATTTTGTTTACCTCCACGGAGACAGGTTTGGCAAAAAAAGGCGATTTTTTAAATAGTGCTACGATAAAAATCTAATAAATGTATATTTTTGCAGATGTAGGAAAGAGGCCTTTTCAGAATTTTAAATGGCTTCAAGACATTAAAAAAATGCTCTCCAGATTCCTGAGATTATGTTAGAAAGGAATCTTTTTTGTCAAAAATTCAACTAATGGGTTAAGTGTTAAACTACTTTGAAAAACATTAATTTTTTTAAAGATTTATCTCTTTGGTTAAAAATTTTATGATTTATATCGTTCCTTTTTCAACCCACTCGTAAAAAGTTAGTATTTTCTAGTATTGATGATACAATAGACGAATTTTAAGAGTAATATTTGTTTAGTATTTTTGGCAATGACTAAAACAACACGGTTCCCATGTGAATCGTCAAAAGTTGTTATTTACTGGAATTATTGACGCAGTTAATGAATGTTAAGAGTGAGATTTTTCGTGAAAGACAGTTTGCAATTATGTAAACCATAAATATAACTTCATTTTGTTCACTAACTGCATCATTAATTTTAGAAAACAGTAAATTTTGAGTAGTTACAGAGAAAAAATTGTTTGAACAAATAAAAATTGTCTTAATGATTGCCGAATATTGTTAAAATAATTATTTAATTTATATAAGTTGAAAACTTTTTTATAATCTTGAAAGCCTTGTTCTATTATTTCGAGTACGAGTAAGTGTGCTTTCAATAATGCTAAATAATGCTGTATTTAGCATTAATCAATTTTTAACAATTTGATCTGAGACACAAGTTTTAGATTTTTATTTTTGTAAAATAGTAATAGTTTTACCTACTTTCTACTGAACATACTGATTTTAATTGAATTTTACTTATGTAAGAATTGTCTCATTTGGAGGTATAACACCAACATTGATATCATGATCGTACTTTTGACGTCTTCTAATAAAAATTCTTAAAAGTGGAATTTTTTCCTATCTACCTTAGGAACGTCTCCCATGTTTATTTTTGCCCGCCCTTTATGTCGAGCGCGATGAATGGATGTATATATGCCAGCAAGATGATCACTACTTATAAATTTTGCAAAGACGTCACCATCAAATGTTGATAATACAATTTGTTCTTGGGTTGGCATGGGCCCATAGAGACTCGATCCGTGAAGCAATTGAATTGGTTTATCCACAGGAAAAGTGTATCTTCGAAGTTCGAATCGCCGGTTCGGATTTTTATCGGGAATAAGCCGAATAAATTGAACTTGATCAAGTGCATACCCAAGTATGTCAGAAAAAGGAAGCCCGGTTGATGCAGCTATAAACCTGGCAGGAGGAGATCTGGACCTGGCAGGAGGAGATCTGGACCTGGCAGGAAGAGGCCGCTCGGCAGAAGGAAGACACCAGGCAAGAGAGTGTCGTATGTCAGAAGAAGAAGATGAGACGCCACGAGGAACACCAGGAATAGGCGCGCCATTAGGTAGACAGTCGAACTGCGAACTTAAATCTGCAAGAAGAAACAGCTAGAATTAATTATTTTGAAGTATGTTGATATGTCATTAACATATTATGGCAAAATTGCGAGGAAAGGCTCAGGACATTGAGAAAAGTACAAAGTATGAAACAGAATTCGGATTAAGTCGGACGAATTTTTATTTCCGAAAAGCTTAAAAACGTTCTTGAAATTATGGATATATTATAGTATTATATTCACCAATAGAACTAAGGATGGCTAATAAGGTAAATACCGGAGTATAAATGATCCCCATTTTTTTGAAATTCATGAAAAACTGTTCACTGCGTTAATAGTCATTATATTGCTTTGCTAAATGGATCCCATATTCGTTATCTTATAAATTATATGCAAACTTATCCTTCTGAGATAATTATATTTACATTTCATTCGTCAGTCTGAGGAAAGATATGTCCGAAAAGAATTTGGATGATTTAAGGACAACTTTTCAAACATTTCGCATGATTTAAAAAACGCTTAGGGAAACTTGAAAATATTTCAAAGGATATTTAGAAGTTTTAGAAGTTTTGGAAACGTTCAAGAATTAAAAAAGGGGATTTTTAAGAGTTCTGAATAGTTTCAAAACATCAAAAAATGGTCTCAAGATTCCTGGGAAAATTTCGAATGATTTTTTATTTGGTTTCAGTTTTAATTCTTCTATTGAAAATGCTACCTTTTTGTTGAAAAACGATATTTTTTATTCGAAAATTCAACTACTTGATTGACAGTTAAATTACTTTCTACAAAATTATTTTTTTGTGAAGATTTATCTCTTCGGTTAAAAGCTTGACCATTTTGTTGCAAATTCCTCTTTTTTGGTTGAATTCCGCTGTTTTCGATTCAAAATGTGTATCTTCGAAGTTCAAATCGCCGGTTCGGATTTTTGTGAGGAATGAGCCGAATAAATTGAAGTTGGTTAAGTGTATATCCAGCCATGTCAAAAAAAGGAAGCGTAGTTGGTGGAACTATAATCCTTGTAGGAGACCTAGATCTGGCACGAAAAGGCGACTTGGCAGAAGAGGACATCATCGAAGAATGAGGTCTGACAGGAGGAAGAGACCTAACAGAAAAGTGTTGTATGCTCGAAGAAGAATAAGAAGAAGAATACTGCATGTCACGAGGAACACCAGGAATAGGGGCGCCATTAAGAAGATATTCAAACTGCGAACTTAACACTTCAAGAAGAAATAGCTAGAGTTAATTTTTTTTTTAAATATGTTGATACATGACGAAGAGCTTGTAGTAAAATGACGAGGAAAGGCTGAGAACATTAAGAAAAGATTGTCCTGTGAAATTTATCGAAAGCTGGACTAGCAATCGAGTCTTCTCAAGTAATGTTATTATTATAGTTAGGTAATATTATTCGGGAAGGATACCCTTGTGGCAAACTTGCAAACAAAAAATTTGAATTACGTCGAACCAATGTTTGTTTGCGAAAAGCTTAAAAACGTTTTTAAAATGATAGATATATTACTATACTATTGTATTCAACAATTGAATTAAGGATGGCTATCAAGGTATCTTCAAACTATAAAAATATTTTCCTGATGAAATGAGATGGAACCTTTTTGATTTTTTTTCTGGAAAAAATTAGCGTGAACTAATATGCTTTCATTGTTCAATGAAAAATACCTAGACTTTTCATTATTATTTGCAATGACAAGTTGCTTTTGAAATTTTCAGACAAGTTCGAATCACAATAAATTTTATATTTTATTTTCTTGTAATATAATTAGTTGCGTGGGTTACAAGCGTTACTTTAAAGTACATTTTCATTGGGCGTTTGATGCCTACTGGAACTTCCCCTATTTCATCTTTGGTCAATACAGTAATCGTGCCGCTTTCCATGTTTATCTTTGCCCGACCTTTCCTTTGAGTGCCTTGAATATGTGTATATATGCCAGCAAGATAATCCCTATTCTCAAATATTGCAAAGACGTCACCATCAAGTGTTGATAATACAATTTGTTCTTGGGTTGGCATAGGCCTATACTTATTCCTTTCTTCAAGAAATTGAATTGGTTTGTTTGCAGGAAAAGTGTATCTTCGAACTTCAAATGGCCGATTCGGATTTTTATGGGGAATGAGCCGAATAAATTGAAGTTGGTCAAGTCCATATCCAAGTATGTCAGAAAAGGGAAGCGTGGTTGGTGTAGCTATGAACCTGGTAGGAGACCTGGACCTGGTACGAAGAGGCTTGTGTATGAGTTCTCCTTTAAAATGTTTATCGATTGGGCGATAGCTGCCTACTGGAACTTCCCTGATTTCATCTGTGGTCAATAGGCTAATCGTGCCGCTTTCCATGTTTATTTTTGCCCGTACCTTACTTCGAATGGGAGGACTATATGTATATATTCCAGCAAGATAATCACTACTCTCCAATATTGCAAAGACATCACCATCGAATGTTGATAATACAATTTGTTCTTGGGTCGGCATGGGTATATAGAGATTCTGTGTTTTAAGTAATTGAATTGGTTTATCCGCAGGAAAAGTATATTTCCGAAGTTCGAATCGCCGGTTTGAATTTTTAGCGGGGATAAGCCGAATAAATTGAAGTTGGTCAAGTTTATATCCAAGTACGTGAGAAAAAGAATGTGTATTTGGTGGAGCTATAATCCTGGCAGGAGGAGATATGGACCTAGCACGAGGAATTTCTGTGTAAGAAGAAGAAGATGGGACGCCACGAGGAACACCAGGAATTGGGGCTCCATTAGGTAGACAGTCAAACTGCAAACTTAACTCTGCAAGAAAAAACAGCTAGAATTAATTTTTTTTTCAAATGTTGATATATGATGAACTCCTTGTCGCAAAATTACGAGGAAAGATTGAAGGCATTGAGGAAATATTGCCCTAGGAAATTTATTAAAACCTGACCTGGAAATACTTAAGTAATATTATTCGAAAAGGATCCTGTATATATTTTGTTGGATGTTTTTTTTCATGATGTAATGCTCCTTTCTACACAAATTCAGCGTAATTTAACAGCTCTTAATTTCTGACTTAATATGTACAAATTTAATTAAAAATGCGTTGAATTTACTTATCTTAAAGTTAAACAAATCGAATGAATAAAGATTAAATAATGAATGAAAAAAGTTCTTAACATCATAGATATATTATAATATTATATTCACCAATAGAATTAATGATGGCTATCAAGGTAAGGCCGAAAGTATAAACGATCCCCATTTTTTGAAATAAGGGGAAAAACTGGTTACTGTGTTAACAAAGTAAGTAGTTAAAAGGGTAACTAGTGCTCATTCTGAGATAATCATATTTATATTTCATTAGTCAGTCCAAGCAAAGAAATTTTATTACCTCAACCGAGGCTAATTAAGGAATAATAAAGCTATTTTTCAGATATCGCTACGATAATAATCTGTCTACTAACAATACGATTTCTGGGGAAATGTAAAATAAGTTATGTTTTATTTCAAAATATTAATACTCAATTGTCAATATTTAAAAATAAGTCCAAAAAGAATTGGGATGATTTTAAGACAATTTTTTTCTTGAGAAGATTTCAAACAATTGAAACTAAAATGCAGATTGTTTAAGATTTCGAAAAAATAGTTTTTTTAAGACTTTTGAACTGCTTCAAGACATTAAAAAAATGTTTTTAAAATTCCTGGGAGAATTTAAAATGATTTTTAATTTTGTTGCAAATTTAATTATTTTATTTAAAATTGCAACTATTTTGTTAAAAACGATCTTTTTTTGTCAAAAGTTCCACTACTTGGTTGACAATTAAGTCCATTTTGTTGCAATTTCATCTTTTTCGGTTGAATTGAGCTTTTTTTTTATTTAAAATTTAAATCTTTTATTAGTAAAATATTAAGCATTACATGTTTCATGGAGAATCAATTTGTTTTTGTTGAAAAATCAGCTGCTTTGTTAAAGTTGAAATACTTTGTAAAAAATACATTTTTTGGTTACAGGTATATTTTATTTGAAAATTAAACTATTTGGTTTCAAATTCACATTTTTGGCTAAAAATTCAACCATTTGGTAGAAAATTGATGTATATTGCTGAAAATTCATCTGTTTGGGTAGAAAATTAATCTCGTTTGTTAAAAATTGGTCTTTTCGTTGAGGCCAACTGGTTGATCATTCGGTTTTTAAAATTAATTTTCTTAACAAAAAATCTAATTATCCCATTTTTGTTTAGTTTAGTTTGGTGAACGGAAAGAGATTTTCTCTAATAGTCATGGGAATATGTGAATGTGTCCGAGATACATTTTATTTTGAATTTATTGTTTTATTTTGTGTTTTTTTTTTGCAATTGGAAGAGTATATGGGTTGCGACGGACAAGTTTTTATTTGTGGAAAGCTTAAAAAGGTTTTTAAAATTATAGATATATTATAGAATATTCACCAATAGAATTAAGGGTGACAATCAGGGTGAAGACCACAGTATAAACGATCCTCATTTTTTACAATTCGGGAAAAAACTGATTATTTTGTTGAATAATAATCTGGTTAAGAGCGTAACTTATACTAATTTTATTGCTTTAGTAAGTGTATCCTATAGTCGTTATGACGTAAGTAATAGATAAGCTTCTCCATCAGAAATATTCATATTTATACTTAATAAATCATTCCAATTTGGTTACATCCACGAAGACAAGTTTGGAAAAATAAGGCGATTTTTTTAATAGTGCTACGATAAAAATGGTATAAATGTAGACTTTTGTAGGTGTCGGAAAAAGAGAACTTTTAAGAATTTTAAATGGTTTCAAGACATTAAATAATAATATAATATATAAAAAATAAATAATATAATCTCTGATATTGGTATTTTTGTTCTATTTTAGGTGCGAAATATTGTGGAATTTTTTCCTAGATACCTCAGGGTGGTCTCCCAGAAAAGAAAGTTATTATACGTGTATCATTATAAATCTGTAATAACTCTCCTAACAAAATATTTTCGTTAGGGAATGAAACAGAACTTTCACTGATTTTTTTGTGAAAAATACTTCCTAGGGCAATGAAGAAGGATTGAAGCTTCAGACACCATAATAAATAGACGAGATCAGATCAGAAACAATTTTATATTTTATTGTTTTCTCGAATTGAATTAATGGTTCGGAGAATAGTGGTTTACAAGCTCTACTTTATAATTCATTCTGATTAGGCGATGGGCGCCTACTGAAGTTTCCTTGATTTCATCTGGGGTCAATGGGGTAACCATGCCGCTTTCCATGTTTATTTATCCCCGTCCTTGAACCTAATTGCGAGAATTATATGCATATATTCCATGAAGATAATTACTACTCTCCAATATTGAAAAGACATCACCATCGAATGTTGATAATACAATTTGTTCTTGGGTTGGCATGTGCCCGTAGACATTCTTTCCTTTAAATAATTGAATTGGTTCACCCGCAGGAAAAGTGTATTTTCGAATTTCGAATAACCGGTGCTGATTGTTGAATTGAAATGAGTCGAATAAATTGCAGTTGGTCAAGTCGATATCCAAGTATGTTAGAAAAAGGAAGCGCGGTTGGTGGAGCTGTAAACCTGGCAGGAGGAGACCTGCACCTGGCACGGAGAGGCAGCTCGGCAGAAGAAGAAGACCTAACCGGAGAATAAGGTCTGGCAGGGGGAGACCTGGACCTGGCACGAGAATGTTCTATGTCAGAAGAAGAAGATGGGACGCTACGATGAACATCAGGAATAGGGGCGCCGTTAGGTAGACAGTCGAACTGTAAACTGAACTCTGCAAGCAGAAACAACTGAATTTTTTAAAAAAGTATGTTGGTATCTGATGAACTGCTTGTAGTAAAATGACGAGGAAAGATTAAGGACACTGGGGAAAGATTGCCCTGGGAAATTTTTTAAAACCTGGACTGGCAATACTCTAGTAATATTATGCAACGTAATTCCGAGAGAACAGAAAGAACTTTGCAATACGTCAGACAAATTTTTATTTGCGGAAAGCCTAAAAAGGTTTTCAAAATTATCGATATATTATTGTGTTATATTCAAACACAGAATTAAGGATGGCAATCAAGGGAAAGACCACAGCATAAACGATTCTCATGTTTTCCAATTAGCGAAAAAACTCATTAATGCGATACTAAACAATCGGCTTAAAAGTGTAACCATTGTCGTTATGACGTAGATAATAAATAAGCTTGTTCTGAGATATTCACATTTATATTCGATAAATTATTCCAATTTGGTTACCTCAACTTATTCCTGGGAAAATTTAAAAGAATGCAAGGTTTATTTGGAAAGATTAGTTTTCAGTTCCAATTGTTTCAAAATGTGTCTCAAAAGAATTTTGATGATTTTAAGAAATTTTTTATAGGGTATTAAAAACATTTAAGGAAGCGTTAAAATATTTCCAAATATATTCAGAAGTTTTTAAAGTTTTGAAAAGATTCAAGGATAATTTAAATCTTCTATTTTGTTGAAAATGCAACTATTTTGTTAAAACAGGATATTTTTTGGTCTAAAATGTAACTACGGGGTTGAAAGTACTTTGTAAAAAGTTAATTTGTTTTTGTTAAAGATTAATCTCTTTGTTTCAAAATTTGATCCTTGTGCTGTGGTGGATCATTTAGGTTAAATTGGGCTGTTCTTATTTAAAATGAAATAAAATTTTGTTGAAGTATGAACTGTCACATTTCGACTGTCATCTTTCCTGATTAGAAATTAAATCAGTTTCTTGAAAATTCTTCTCTTTGTTGAGGATTGAACCATTTGGTTAAAAATTCATCTTTTCTCTTTAAATCCAACCATATCCAACCTCATTTGCCAGTAAAAAACTAAAAACGTATAAGGCGTATAATAAAAATTCCGAAAAGTAAAAATTTTGCCTATCTACCTTCGGGACATCTCCCACAAAAGAAAATTAT
>CAKNWW010346829.1:3637-20180 GCA_932074435.1 Andricus kollari
CCCCCCTCCACCTGTTTTTGTCAAATGTCCTCTTTTTTAGACCCTCTGAACTCGAAAAACAGGTTTTTACGAATGTGTGTGTCTTCTGTATGTGTGTATGTATGTATTTCTGTCTTCCTGAGAACGATAACTTTTGAAATAATTAATCTATTACATGGGCTTTTGGTACACTCTTTCAATGTCGGAAACTAAAGGTCAGGTTCGTTAGCCAACTGCAGGATCGGGGAACAAAAGGGCCTAACCCCGTTTTTCCAAATTTTTCAGGACGCCAGAAAAACGTTTGTATTTTGCGAGATTACCGAAAAAATATATTGGATATATATGATCAATAATCTCCACTCTTGAATGTTGTTCTTTAAAATTTCATGGGAATCCGTCAAATATTTTTCGATTTATGAGACATCAAAGTTAAGCACAGGCCTAACACAAACGGGTACAGGCGAACAAAAGGGCCTAACCCCGAGCAGCAAGCATTCACTCGACTTAGTTTCGCCTCGTCTGCGGTACAATTCTATAAATAAATACTAGCAAATACAATAATAATTTTTCAATGAATATATTTGTTATGTTGTAATCAATTAATTATTTATTGTCTAGTACATTTTTCTGAGTCTGATCTATTATATTATTATTGATTTTGATATCGTTTATTGTTATTGCTGTTGAAAATGATAATGATTTTTTTGATTAAGGTTCAGATATTAGGTAAAAAATGAATTTCCGCTATTTTTATATTGATAACAATAATCGAATTGGACTATATCTTTGGATATTTCAACTTTGGAATATCTTCAACTACAACAAATTTTTGTAATCGTTGTTTTTCTCCGCGGAAAGTTCTTTCGGTCTCACTTAAATCAAAGGAATCTTGTCAAAATCTGCAATGGTTTTTCCTGTAAAAGTAACAAAAGATGCACACGATTTTTATACGCTGGTAGAAAAATATTTTTCAAAACAATGACGGCAGTGAAAAGAACAGGCACCCTCTAAATTGTTTCCAGTGAAAGATTCACTCAATATGAGTGAAAATCCGGCAAATCTAGCTTCAGTGAAAATTTCACTCTAAATGAGCGAAAATCCACTCATTTCAGAGTAATATTTCACTCTTGAACATGAGTGGATTCCACTTTTTTACAGCGTTGGAAAAACGCACAAAATACTGCAGATTGAAGAAACTACTATTTTAGTGAAATCACTCGATTAACAAAAATTTCTGCAGATTGAAAAGTTACTAAATTATTGGAAATTCCCACAAATATAGGAATTTTGAAAACATTATATTTCAAAGATACGAAATGACCGTGAGACTTTACACAACAAACGCCCGTTTGAAATTTCTCTAAATTCTATCACTGAAAAAAATTAGAAACAAAAAGACAAACAATGTTTACTTACTTCGCTCTCCTTATCGATCAACACGGACAACATATGATGTAAAATCGATAATATCGACCGCGATTAGTTCCTCCAAAGCCTTTGACACAACCTAGTCACGCTAAATGGCACCACATACCTATAAAGTCAATAAACCTAGACAAAGCGAATTAAAAAATCGTTTTTCCATAAGGTGCAATGTGGAATTAGGCCCTTTTGTTCGCTCGGCACCCTTGGGTTAGGACCAGGACATTTTGGATACAAATTCAAAAAGTTAGAGCATTTTCAATTTTTTTTTCAAGATTTAAAAATTCTGTGTACGCGACTGTTGGTTCTCGCGCTTCGGGCTCGATGATGTATTTTCCTCGCTGTACGCGCTCGGTCTTTGTATTTCCCCCACATTTGCGCCCAGACCTTTTTAAATTGCAGGTCAAATCATCGACAACTGTAATTTGGTGATTGTGAATTCTCTTTTGTTGAATACTCCGAGTTAAGTTAGCTGCGAGGTTTTGTTAGAAGTTGCGAATGCGTAGATAGAGGGTTCGAACCCACAGCGAAAAAGAATTTTATTATCGTGTGATTATTAATGTCGTGATTGTTTGCATCATAGTCAATAATTATTTAATTAAATATGTGAACAAATATTAAAGCATAATGATAATAATAATAATAAAGATTAATTTTTTTAGGCGAAAAATCGGTCATCATTTTATAGAACTGTTATCTATAGTTTGGAGACTCTTCCGATATAGACTCTACATTAGCTGCACATTTAGATTTTCTAGAACTATTCTACGTTTTTCGCTTCCTGCCTTCTAAACAATATTGACAAACGATACATTATAATATAAATTTAAGCTTCACCAAATTGTAATCATTCTGATAATTTAAGTATTTAACGGGCGCAGAATATCATATAAATTTAATACAAATGTACATGTCAACTATGTTGATTAATAAACGGGTTTTAAAATTAAAGTTGAAGTCATTGGATCTCTAATCTTCAAACGATATCTGTCTGAAAATTGTAATTTACCACTCTGCGTCAGTGGCCAACTTCGGCAGGTTGGTATATGTGAAAATCTTGCAAAAAGGCAGCCAAGAAACAAGATACACAGGTAGCATACTTATCGAAGAAAGATCCTATTAAAGCCAGTGCAAGTTTTTCGGTTCCGTGAAAACCAGTCCAACTTAGTTTACTTTTCGTAAAAAACAACATTAAAAATAAAGAATAAACATTTTTGGAAAAACATCACTAGGTTCGAAAAAAAATTAATAGAAAAAAGTTATTCACTTAAAAAAGTTCCACAAATTTGTTATAATTCATTTTTGGATAGGACGCATAGTTTTTGTTTTAATCATAAAAAATAACATTAATAATAAAAAATTAAATTTTTTGACAAACAACACAAGCTGCGAAAAAAATTAATTGACAAACGTTGTTCATCCAAAAAAGAACTACAAATTATTATTATTCATTTTTTATAGGACGCGAAGTTTTTGTTTTAATCGTAAAAAATAGCATGAACAATGAAAAAAATTAATTTTTGGACAAGAAATTAATAAACAAAAGTTGTTCATTCAAAAAATATCTACAAATTTATGAATCGTAAAAATAAAATTGAAAATCAATAAATTGAATTTATGGAAAAACGACACAACACGGTGATCGTCTGAGGTCTTTAGGTTTGAATTGGCTGACGAAAAATTCTGAGAACGCTATTCTATGGTTTTTGACCCGCAGAATCCGAAAATGAAGGTCCCAAAATCGTATCTGCCCCCCTTTCCAAGATATACTCGAAAATGACATTTTTTATTATTTTTATTAAAAATGATGCATTAAAATGGGAAAATAAAGTTTAGTATGTAATTCTGTCACAAATAGTAAACATTTTTATTACAACTGTATAATTGAGTATTTTATAAATGAAACGAGGAGAATTCTACAACAGCATCTTCAAGTCTTTGTGGGTAAGAGGAATCACTGATCAAATTTATTTTTCTTTTCTCCCAAAATCGTAAAAATTCTCTGTGTGCCGATTCTCCAGCTTGTTTTTACCATAGTCCTAAACCTTCTTAATGTTCGAAAAATGTTAAATAATCTTTAGGATGCTTAAATAAAACATGTAGTTTCAATGTGATCGAGATATCTGTTGCCATTACTGCCTTTGCTAGTTCGTCAAGTAAATTGTCTAGGTGATTAATATTGTCAATTTTTCTTGTAGAAAAGCTGAGATCAACTATTTTGTTCATTGCCTTAAATGCACTTACGTAATGTATCAAAACAAACTGACCTACATCTTTATAAATATTAGGATCCAGTAATTCATCGGGTTCTTTCAGCAATTTTCTGCATGCATTTCCTTCAAATGTTTCACCATGATAATTTTTTGATACTACTTTCAGTTTCATAGGCCATTGTAGTGCTCTTTCTCGACCAAGTAACGGTACTACACTGAGAAAAAATCTTATTTGAATCAAAGAAAATTTCTTTGATTCAAAGAAATGTTTTATTTGTATCTAAGAAACGCTATGCTTAAGACATCGAAAAATTTACTTGACACTGTAAAATATTCGTTGAGCGAAATAGAATTTTTATTGACTGTAATAATAAGTATTTGATATGAATATGTGAGTTCCGTAGCGTAAAGAAGTATAGCGTAAGTTCAAGAAGATAATTATTACATACAAATAAATGTAACTCGCACTGAGTAAAAGTTTTTTTTGTACCAAGTATATGATTCTTTGATTCAAATAAGCGTATTTTTTGGTAAAATAAACATTTCTTTGCAGCAAAGAAATTTTTTGCAACGGAAATAAATATTTATTTGTTTCTAAGATGCAGTATATTGTTTAAAGAAGACACGTAACATAGAGTTAATAAAATATTAATTGATTCAAGGAACAATTTACTCAAACAGAAAAAGTTCTTCTATCGTTTAACAATTTTGAATTGTTAAAGTACAAAAATTAAGCAGGCCCATTTCTTGAAAAAATATTTGATGCAATTATAATGATTATAATTTATAATAATATATTTATTTTTATTTTCGCGGAGTATAAAAAAGAATTTTAAGCAAGACCAACTAACTAATGCTTAGGAAGACCGATAAACATCGATCACCATATTTCTTCAGATTATATCTATTGTGGAAATGTATGGCTAACTTGAAGACGGGAGAATCCATTTCTATTGTGAGACTATAACTCTGCGCACCTGGCGGCATAGTTCCGAACTACTCGGTACAAATAAAGAATTTTACAAAAATATTTTTTCGGCCGAATGGTGTATGAATTTATTTCAAAAATATATTTCTTCACTTCAAGGAAATATTTATTGGGCATAAACCGCTTCACTCTATTTATTAAAAGGAACATATCTTCCAAGTGAATACATTACTTCTTAAATGAAAAAATTCCTTTATTCGACTAATGACATATTCTATTAAAACAACAGTATCAATCCCCTTATATAAAAGAAATATCGCTTTCACTTAATTAATATTGCTTTTATTTATCTAAATATTTCTTTGATGCAAAGAAACCAAAATATTTGTTTCACGCATCAATGCATAACTTATTTAAATAGAATGTTTTTTAATTCAAAGGCTAAAAATCATTGAACTAAAGAAATATTTTTTTGGATACGAAAGCGAGATTCAAGGAAACTAGGTTCTTAGTTTTAAAGATATCAATTCCTTGAGTTAACTATCTCATATTCTGAGTCCAAGAAATATTTCTTTATTTTACAGAAATAGCACCTAAAGAAATGATTTCTTTCAATCAATGCACGAGTTTGTCGCTTTTAAACAATATTCAGTACAATTAAGTAAACGTTTTTCATGGCTCAAATAAACGGAATCAAAGAAATGCATTTCTTTGGATCCAAAAAATTTTTTTTCAGTGTATGTGAATTTTGTGTTTCATTATACTAGAAGCAATTTGCTCCTTATGTTTATCTGGCAATTTATGTACTAAATTCATAACTTGAATAAATTAATAAATTCATAAATTCATAACATAATTCAGCGGCTGATGATGATGAAGTAGTACAAACGTGGCTTTTACACACTTTACACAATTGAATAAGCTTTAGACGTAGAATTCTTACATTTTGGAAGCTTCGTTACTTTCGACTGAGATGAGCCATACAAACCGTTCGATTCGCTTATTTTGTTTTGCATACCTTTAGATGAGTCCAGTGTCATTATTATTATGTGTCAAAATTACACACTTAACTTTATTTTCCCATTTTAATGCATCATTTTTAATCAAAATAATAAAAAATGACATTTTCGACTATATCTTGGAAAGGGGAGCAGATACGATTTTGGGACCTTCATTTTCGGATTCTGCGGGTCAAAAACCATAGAATAGCGTACTCAGAATTTTTTCGTCATTCAAGTCAAACCTAAAGACCTCAGACGATCATCGTGACAAGTTGCAATACAATGAAAATACATCTGTGTCAATATCAATGCTTATGTGACCGGAGAAAAAGAATGCTTATGTGAGCAAGCGATTTAATATTTTGACTTGTAATTTTTTTTATTATTGTTTTAGGTCTTTTTTATAAATCCCAATAGTTTATGTCACTGATTTTTAATTTTAAGGTGGTCAAAAAAATTAAAAATTTAAAAAAAACTCGAAAAATATGCCTTTTTTTACATAAAAATGCATAACTTTTTTAATTTTCAATATTAAGGGCTAAAAATTTAGCTGAATAATGTCAAGATGTATTACTTTGAGATAAAATCATCACTTGTTATGCTGCGTGAAAAATAGGTACTTATTTTACATAATCAAGGTGACAATTTTACGTGAAAAAGTTTGTCTTTTATTTTCAAAATAAAACCAATTATGCATAAGAACAAGTTTCGTTTTACATAATATTCATACAAATGCTAGCAGATACAGTAATAATTGAAGAAATTTTATTGAAAAAAAAAACACTTTTTTGTATATCCTGTAACAATCAAAGCATATCTAGAATAGGTGAATCTCGCAAGATGGGCGTTAGCACAATGAACAATGAACATCCTTCATTGGTTTTTCGCTCACTCTTTCTTGGGCATAAATCACACCTTTTTCTGTAGTCAAATTCGACTTTTTTTACTGCTCGTAGATTTTCGCAATCCATTTTGAGAATTGAAGCGAATACAAATTTGAGAGCCTAAAGTTGAGAAAGGTGAGAGTCTAAAGTCGAAGAAACCTGAGTTCTCTGTTTGTTTGTAAATTGCAAATTCGATGCTTGGGAAGTTTTATGTCTCCCGAAAAATTTTCAAAATGGTGTTTATGCCTTTTTCAAACGCACCGTTCGTTTCATATTATGAAAAAGAAATTTATCAATTTTTTGATTGTTTTTTACTTTTGTCTGATCTAACATTCGTAAAATTATTTCTTGCTATAAACGCAACAATACTTAACAGTAGAAGTACCACGTGGGTCATTTTTGGCCCACGAACTTTTCATTTTAGGGACCTAATTATCCTTTGGTTACAATTTAGTCATCTTAAACGTACTGTAAAGAAGGCTACACCCAAAACACCACCCAAATACCAATAAAACGGTGGTTTCCTACGTGGTACTTCAAGGGGTACGGCGAACTCCGGTACTTCTAGTGTTAATCGAAAAATGTATAGAACAGGATTACCAACCCTACCCCCCCGGTGGAAGGGGGGGGGGGGATTTTTAACTTCAGCGCCTGCACGGCTATTTTCAAGAGCCTGTAACTCGCTTTCTAATTAGCCTATTTAAATTTTTCGTGAGTGTTTTGGAAAGTGGTTTTTACACCTTTCTCTACTATTTCTAATTTAAAACAACACAGACTTTTAAAACATCTTTTAAAATAGATGAATTGTTTATTTATTTAAATTTTTTTCGCAACTTAAGCATCTTCGATTTTTAATATCCTCAAAAGAAAGCTTGATTTTTCAACTATGAACATTCATCAAGTAATAAAATGGACAAATGAGGATTTTCCGAGATAGGGTGAGCTGGAAAGGGAGTCCTCGCGCTCAGACGTCACGGTCATGGAAAAAATTAACATTTTTCTTAAAATTGTTAGTCGTATATAAAAAGAAATTAAAACTTATTCGGCATAAAATTCAGGTTAATTTAAAAATAGCGTGAGAGTGCTTTAAGATACGTAAAAAACTGAAGCGACACATTAGAGGAGGGGTTTGTCACGACTGAATGACAAGCAGACGAATTGACAGACCTCCGAGTGAGATATTAGTCACCGTAGCTGCATTAAAACGAGACAGTCACCAGACACCGTCAGTTCTTCATTCACCAATATCGATACATCTGGGCTTAGTTCTATTTAGCGGCTTTGTTAATAAATCTGCCGGCATTTGATTTGTTAGATATTACTTGTATTCCATGATCCCTTGGCTCTTTAAATTCTTGACATAATGGTACTTGGTGCGTAATGTTTCGTACGAGAACTGAATATCTTATTGTACGTACATTCAGTTCTTGTCACACCTCCGAAAGTGCGGTGTATTCTACCTCGGTTTTTCTTATTTTTTTTTTTTATTTTACCTCAGGCTAATACAATTTTGCTTCCTGCATGCCCAACTTATAGATGCACCGTAAAGTTGAAATAAATAACCGCTATTTGATTTTCTGTCAGATTTATCTTCTGCTCAACTCGCGTCTGCCAATCCAATTAGTCTTTCAACCACATCCTGCCCTCCAAGATTTAGTTTCACATTTTTGATTCCTTTCAGATAGCAAGTGATTCTTTTCGCCTGCATCCAGTCAGTCATTGTCTGTCCCTTGTTATGCTGACTCAGAATGGTAACACTAGCTACGATATCGCATCGAGTGTTGATAGCCACGTATAGTAATGCCCCGATTAGCATTTGTTAATGATCACTTTCTTCCATTGAAGTTTCAGCTTCTCTTAACTTCATGTGTCCTGGATCTAATGGAATGTTGAGATGTTTTGCATCTTGTAGTCCAGCGCTGTTCAGAATCTGTTCTATATATTTTGGCTGAGAGATATAATACTAGATTCCCTCCTATGTAAGGCAACCTTCTTTATTTTCTTTATGACCCTTCCGACAATTGAAGAAGCATCAACGTAAACAATAAGAAAAATTATACCTCCTTTATTACACTTAATGTACAAGGGGGGATCTGCTTGGCTTTTGTTGATCATTCCATACCTTTGCAGCTTGTTTGTATCAGTAAATACTTTTTCCTTCAATTTGCAGACCATATTTTCTTTTCCTGGAATCGCGCATACCTCCGGCTGCTTCATGAACACATTCCCCTTTAATCTTTCGTTGACGAAGGCTGTCTTGGCATCGTAGAGTTTGATAATCATTCTTCCTGACAAGCAATTGTCAATGGAGTCCTACATGTAGTTTGCCGAACGACAGGTGCGAAAACCTCATCATAGTCAGTTCCGTACTTTTGACAAAAACCGCGAGCTATAAGTCTTGCTTTATACCTGTCCACTCTTCCACCAGTGTTCCGTTTGAGTTGAAAAAGTCACTTTCAGGTGATAGTATTTTATCCTTTGACGCTGGCACAATTGTCATGCTTCTCATCCTATTGATCCTGATCTAAGCTTTCCGAATTTAATTCTGCATCTTCATGTTCAATTACTATTTTCCTTTCGCCACATTGGCTATGGGATTAAGCACACAGGCGCCGTCGCCATCATGCAGCATGGCAAAGAGACAGTCACCGGATACCGTCAATTCTTAATTCACAAATCTCAATGCTTATTATTATTATACCATTGCGCCATATCCCTTTCGGGGTAAGTGTGACTCACTTGTTTCTAGCCTCGCTACACTGTCAGGGATTAAGAAGTTCATAGGAAGTGTACGAGCTGGTAAAAGGTTGGGAGGGGGTAGATTTTTAGATTATTCTAGAATTCCCGTGTTGCTTATTTAAACAAAATGTTCGTTACGCAACACTGCTCCGACCCAGGTCGCTGATCAATCTCGCTAGCAAGCACCCCAGGCGAAGAGCTTCACAAAGTCATTATGTAAATCTCTCCACTCTGGCCCATTAGCATCCAAGGTCTTTCGTTTCAGGCGTAATTGACTCCACTAAGACTCTGCATTATGCATTTCATATAAACTATTTTTCGCTACACTTTCCTGTCCTGGCATACTATACTTTAACTTCCTTTACGTCCGTACATGTTCCCATGCAAGTTCTTGTGTTTCTGTGGCTGTTTATATCTTTTTGATTCAGGGTCTCATGCAAACATTCCCACCATTTTTTCTTCGATCCGCCTTTGGGTACGCTACTATTTACTTTACCTCGATGTACTTTTTTTGTCAGTCTTTTCTTTTTCATTCAGTCAAAATGCTCAAACCATCACAACAAATTTCTTTCGCTCTTTTCGAACAGTATTTTCTCTACACCACATTCTTTGAAAAGCCTTTCATTACTGACTTCGTCCATTAGCGTTTTACCGCATGCATTGAACAGTAATTGCATGCCAGCCGCGTTGACTTTACTCTTCTCCTTTTTTTGGTAGTTGCAGGTTTTTCTGCCGCACTGCACAGTGGGGGCAAGTACAGAATTATATATTGCAATTTTAACTTTATTTTTGATATTTTTACTTCTGGTATTGACTCCTACCCTACTAATAAGCTTCCTACCCTAGTTTACACGCTTGGCTATCTCCTCATCGATCTTTTCGTCAGTAGTAAATCACTTATCCATGAATACAATAAACAGCCATGAGGACAAAACGCATCCTCGCCTGATACCTTGCCTAATATCAAAGCAGTCACTCAGTTGTTCATTTACCCTCACACTTGTTTTGCAATAAAGAGCCATCCATTGTCTGTGTACTCCTTCAAAACTTCCTAAAGCTTACTTCTATCCATCCTATCAAACGCTTTTTTGAGGTCAACAAATGCACAGTAGACTTTTTTTGTTTGCCCTAAAAGGTTTTCTTGTGATCTGTCTCAAGCTAAAAGTCTGATCGACGCAAGATCTTCTTCGCATAAATCTACATTGGACCACTCAGATATTTTCTTCTGTTATTTTCGTGACTCTATGAATAATTATGTTTGAATATATTTTTCTTATAATACTTAGTAAGCTGACACCTTTGTAATTATTGCAATAGCCTTTATCCCCTTTTCCTTTGTATGTTGGGGAGGATAATTATATTTTCCCGGTCATCTGGACGTATTTGGGTATTTTAACTAAATACCATATACAACAGCAGCATTACCATTCATTAAGTTCTTATAGTTATATCTTCAATCTTTTGTTTCCATCAGTTGTGGTGCCCTATAGCTTCACCAGACAATAATTTCTTGAAATAGTCTCTTAAAGCGTCTAGTATCCCGTCTATGTCATATACCATTTCACCCTTGTTATTCCTTATTTCGTCTGATTCTGTACATCTACTTTCTTTCTTGTTGCCCTTGCGCAATTGCCAAAAAAATAATTTATTTTTTTTCTTCAAATGAATTTTGCATTTTCTTCTTTTCTTTCGCTTTGATTTTACCCTTGCTTTTTTATCTAGTATTTTTACTTTTCTGTTCATCTCCCTATAATAATTTTCTAGTCTAATTCTCTCGCCATCGCGATGTGACCTGTGGTATTCAACTTTCTTAGATACGCTTGTTTCTTTTCGTTAACGGCTACGCGGATTTCATCATTCCATCAAGCATTACCAATCATTTTTCCTACAACCACAGTACCACACACTTCAGTCGCACACCTCACAATCATATCACTAAGCATAGTCCAAGCGCCCTCTATATCTTTATTGCGTATTAGCGTCTCCCTAGTTGCCCTATCTATGCCCCATCTATACTAAGAGGTAATATAATCCGTTTGACATTCAGAAGCTCTCATAGCCCTTGTATCTTTTCCCGGTGTACCTTACTTTAATAGTTATTTCTTGCTATAAGTACCCATACTACATTAAGTATTAATTGTTCTTAAAGTTTTATAAATTTGTTATAAACAAGTCAAAAGTAGAAAGTGATAATTAGGAATAGTTATTATAATAAGGAATAACTTATTTTAAGAAAACTACTGTTAATTTTTAAGAAAAGACTTTCCACTTTTCATTTGCTTATACCATTTTTTTTTAAAGTTCAAACTTTCTTAATGTGCTTTTATACTCTATTTTTTTTTCGATTGATTTTAGTGAAGTATCAACGTGAATAATAAATATGCCTGATAGTATACGATGGCTCCCATCCGAGTAAACCCGAGTGAAGTGCTGCTTAACATCTGTCATCGAATGGGATGCCTTGAACAGTTCCATATGTTCAAACAGACACAAGTTTAAGTTTTATCTTAAAATATCAATCACTTTTCAGTATATATGTATAAGAGTTTAATATTGTGGGATAGGAATTTAAACACTTTTTAAATTCGTTATAATAAAGTATTAAATAATATTTTTCACAGTTTGAATTATTCCCGACACAATATTTTGTGTGAAATCTAATATTTGACTGATTTTTTTCTATAATATTTAGCGATTTTTTAAAATTTCCTATTCCTGCTCTACAAATTTTTAAGTTTTTAATTATGACTCTTAGAACATATTTGACGATCACTCAACTTTGAACCAAATGTATCTACTTGAAGTTCCTGTTAGAATCATCTGATTCGATTTTGATTGATATGTATTCTCGTTTTAGTTTACTCTCTAATAATTAATTTCAGTTGAAGAAATGGTATAATTTAACTTGGATTTGCCTTTGATAAAGCTTTTTGATTTTTTAGGTGAATTATTTATCCTACAATCAATTAAACAAATTCAATTGAAATTCATGGAAACCTTTTGGAATCTCTTGAAGTCCCTCGATACATGTAGAAATATTTTTTAATCCATTAAAATCTTTAAGATCTGTTCAAATATGTTAAAATAAATAAAAATTTGTAAAAATCACCCAAAACCTTTAAAATAATTGGAGATCCTATAAATCTGAATCTTCTCTCCAAATTCGTTGATATCCCTTGTCATATTTTATATCTCTTGAAATATTGTGCATTGTTTTAAAATAACTTAAACTCTTTAATATTCTTTCAAATTCTTTTCATTCTTTCATATTCTTTGAAATGGCTGAAATCTGTTGATATCGCTTGCAATAAAATTTAATTCAATCCGTAAAGTATAAATTATTTGAAATCCCTTGAATATAAATTGACTTAAACTTATTCATTAAAGTTCTCTAGAAAAACTTTAAAATCTTGTGAAATTCCTTGAAATACCTTAAAATTCATTGAAATCTGTGGATGCGCTAAGAATCCCTTGAAATACAATGAAATTTTATTTATAATTCAAAGTCCTCATATGAAATACTTTGAATATAATTTAAAGAAAACTTATTGATTAAAGTTCTCTAAAATACCGTGTAAATCGCTAGGAATCCTGGGAGATTTAATAAAATCTTGTGAAATTCTTTAAAATAGCTTAAAATTACTTGAAATCGTTGGAATCACTAGCAATCTTTTGAAATTTTATTTAATTACATTTATTTTTCAAAGTTCAGTAGAAATCCCTATAAATCTTTGAAAATCGGATAATTGTAGTGGTCAATTGTTTGCATCGTTTTTATCCAACTTCAGATAAAAAAATATTTAACGGGATTTGCTGTGATTTCATATATCTCTTGAAATCCTTTGCAAACAGTATAAATCATGGAAATTCCTTGAAATCCTTGGATATTTAAGAAAATCCTTCAATCTGGTGAAATTCTTTAAATATCTTATAATACCTTGAAATCTGCGGAATCTCCAAGAATCCCTTAAAATTCAATTAAATTTCATTTATTTTTTAAAGTTCTCTAGAAATCCCTTGAAATCTTTGGAAATCCCATAAAAAATTTTGAAATCCTCAGAAATGTTTGGAAATCTTTTGAATGCCGTGAATTTTTTATCAAATCTGACGGAATTGCTAAAAATCCATGGAAATTCTCTGTATTTTCTTGAAATTCCTTAAAATTGATTAAAATGCTACGCTAAATAAGTAAATAAATCATTCGCTTGTACTTTCACTATTTTCTGCATCAATTGTTTCAATATTTTAACATTCTTTATTACTATACTGATTTTCTTATAATGATTTTCTAAAATTATTTTTTTAGAATCGCGAATAATCATTATTTATTATCGATAATATTATTATTATTTGCTATCATGTTTTTTCGTAATAAATTTACAAGGTATTATAAAATATTGCATGGGATTGCAAAGGATTGCATTGAATTGCATGAAATTACATAAGATTGCAGAGCAAAACAAAAATAAGGCAATACAGCAGTAGTGACTTCTGTAAAATATTATAAATAAAATGTTAAATCATATATGGTGTAAAAGTTGAATTTATATCCTTGGAAAGACTTACGACCCATTTAACATACAAGCTGTTTGACTATTTAAAAAAAACTAGTCTTTATGATATGACAATAAAATACCCAACAATCATGTTTTACATAATAATGTTACCTAATTAGTACTAGAAAATTATCATAGAGACAACTACATGGAAAAAGAAAATCTTGTTACGAGGAATTTTAAGTACAAGATAGTCCGACTTAATGAGCGAAAGAACTAAAACGTTTCATATGCTGTATATTATAATAAAATAGACGCATATAGATATAACAAGCAAGATATTTTATAGTCATATAGAGCATAGACAACATAATATGAAATGCCAGGAGTCTCAAGTAAGACACGTTGCTCGAGTTCACGAAGGAGCTATGCTCTGCTGCACCCCATAAGTATAGCCCACTGCTAAGTAGGTACTTGTAGGCGGTCATTTTTTCCCCTCGTATCATTCCCTTCTATAACATTCGCCATCTTTCTTACGAATGTATGATGACGTACCACTATCCAGCCATCTCGAAGAAAAGGATCGTTAAGACGCAAAGATACGAAAATTGCAGGGTCACGGGATGGAGTAAATTAAAGTAACAAGTAATCGTTTTGCGTTTTGACGTCGAACAAAGCATCTTCAATTCCCATGTATGATCGTACAATTGGTCATTTTGTATGTCTGCGAAATCCTGGGTGATGTGGATAATAAGCGATTTGCATCTCCGTTCCTAGAATGACAGTCGGAATATATGGTATCTGTTCTTTTTGATTCTTCGTATCTATACATACTGAATGAAAGATTTAATTGAAAATCCAATCATCGTGTTGATTGTATTTAAAACATTGTCTTGTGAATGTGTGTGTTTTTCCACTTTATGGAAATCTATTTTTGTTCGATGTCAACTTGAATCTTATTAATTGATCCTTATGTGGATACTGCGACACAGAAAAAACATAAGGTAAAAAGCGTTTCAGGTGAAAATTCTGGGGTTAATTTTGCCATACAAAAAACAAATAAAGATCAGTAAGGATTAAATGAAAAATGAGTGATCATTTATTTTATCTTTGCCGATCTTCATTTTTTTTGCATGCCGAGATTACTCCCAATACTTTTACCTAAAACGCATTTTCCCTTTTTTTTCTATAGATGGGCCCTCGTGGAGAGGTTTACTTAGTGGATGTGATTGGAGTAAAAAGTATGGATCTTACTATGGGATAAAGTGACCATATTGGAAAGGCTCAAATGCAGGACGCTGACAGTAGTATTAACGGGGGTGGGGGTCAGATACAATATGTGACCGTCCGCGAAGAAAGGGACCTAATGCGGAAAAAAAACAATTTTCAGTTTCTTACGGCAACCGATAGTTTCTGAGTTACTCTTTCATTTCCAATAATCAGACATTTTTTAAGTTAATTACTTTTCTTGTTATTCAGCTACAAAAATAGGCATGATACGCGTACGCGGAGACCGAACAAGAGGCCTACGAAAGCCAGCCCCACCACTTACCACTACAGCTATACGCGACGTGTCCGTGAGCTACACTGGCTAGTGCTAAAAGTGTAGTGCTAAGTGGAGGGGGTGCTTTTCGTAGATGCGTCCCCAATACTAAAATGCTGGCTTGCGAACTCCGCTACGATCGCCCGTCCTGTAAAATTCAGCTTCGATGCATTACCCGGTAAGAAGAGAAGAATAGAGAAAAATTAATATTTTCAGATTTAAACGAAAGAGTGTGCATTATTTAATTTTTTTTGAATGTGCTAATTTTCCATCGGAAGAAGTGCCCAAAGAAAGAATAGGTTTATCTCCGAAACCAATTCTTTTCTATTTCCTTAACGATTGCCAGTTGTGTTGTGTTCCATGCAGGCGAACATATTTTCCATTATTTTTATTCCTCTTAATGCGAGCAGTAGACATACCTCTCATGGTTATTCTTAATTCCATACTTACATGATGTATTTTCGATTAATTTAATTCTTTCTAATCTGTCCACAAAATGCGTGCGCTTACATGGTTTCTATTCCTCCGTGTACAACATAAGTTTAGAAATTTTCCTTTTTTTTCATGGTTATTTTTAATTCCATACTTACATGCTTTATTTTCGATTATATTAATTCCTTCTCATCTTTCCCTTTGTTTTTGTCTATTTCCCCAGCAGAACGGTCTTTTTGCGCGATCGTTTTATAATTGTTTTTCCGTACACGCTCTATTTAAGTTCTTTTTCGAAATGCCATTCAAAAATTAAGAAGAATCTCTGAAGAATAAGGCAGAATCCAAGTCCAATAAAAAGATAATAATAAAAGTGACATTTCTCCACTTTTTAATTTCTCCCAATACGCTTCCATTACATTTTTTTGAGTCGATTAAAAGGACTAGCTTTTGCGTCTTCAAAGTGACATTATTCTCATTCTTTCTATTCTTTCTTTTACATTTCTCCACTTATTAATTTCTCCCAATACGCTTCCATCACATTTTTCTGAGTCAATTAAAAAGGACTAGCTTTTGCGTCTTCAAAGTGACATTATTCTCTTTTTTTCTATTCAATCTTTTGCATATTCCTCCACTTTTTAATTCCTCCCAATACACTTCCATTAAATTTTTCTAAGTCGATTAAAAGGAATAGGCTATCTAGGTCGATAACCTAGAGAGAAACTCTGGAGCCTCGAGGTAGAAAAAAAACCCTTTTGTGGGATGTTTTGCAAAAAATAGTCGTTTACAGGACGTTTTGCAGGACATTCATCTTCGCAGGACACATTGTTTAAATGCGGGACTGTCCTGCGAAATACAAAACGAATGGTCACTTTACTATGGGATTATCAGTCAGTTTGCGTATTCTTG
>CAKNWW010346832.1:0-15607 GCA_932074435.1 Andricus kollari
AATTATAATTTCATTTCCAAACTTCATTGTTCTAAATAAGAAATCTTGGAAATCTTTTAAATGTTTAAAAATCTTTCAAAGTCGCTTGAAATCATTCAAATATTTTAAACACTTTACCGAGAGAAAGCCGGGAAATGGCCGGGAATCAAAAAAAATTCATCACGTAGATATTATATATAAATTTTCCATTTCAAAAAGGATTTGATTTAAAACATAAACCATTACATAAATTGTGATATCAGTTTTAACGAATTTAGCAGTTACATATTTTCCTTGCAAGTCACTCTAATCAAATGTAAATACCTGAGCAAAACATGGTTGAAGCTTATTATCTATAAGATAACGACTATACGATACGCTATATAATCCGATGAAGCAGAATATTCATTAGCTGCGTTGTTATTTAAATTCTTCATAATACATTAATTGTCTTTTCCTCTTATGAGAAAAGATGAAAACTGTTTCTTGTTTCGTTCTATACTTGTCGATTATCTTCGATTCTATTGGTAAATATAATAAAATAATACATCTAGAATTTGCTGTACATTTCTTAAAGCTATATGCAAAACAGAATTTGTGCGATTTAATCATCATTCCTTCCCAATTGCTATTTTATTTTAAAACTTATTTGAGTTTGTTCGAAATAAGTTCAAATTTTATCTCAATTTATTCCGAAGAAATACAGAATGTGTGTGTTAAAAAAATGAAAATCGAACATTGTCCTAATTGATACCGGATTCGTACAATATGTTAAAGGGGAGCGCACCTAGTATAGCAGGTTGTCAAAATACAGGGGCCTGAATTGTCGACAATTCACTCCGACCGCTTACTTTCAATTGTACCTAACTTCTGATACATTTATACAATTTTACTTTTTATGAGAGTTTTGGAAAGGCCTTTTTATCGACATTTACAATAAAGATAAGTAATTTATTTTCAAAAAAGCTACCAGTAGTAGTGCTACCAGGTATGCTATAGCGTCTCAGTACATCAAATACTTGGCGAAAATGATTTTGAAAATGGTTTTTTTATGTAAGTGCCCTTTTTTCACGTAATGGGATGTTTTTGGGTATGGGTCACCTTGCCTCTCACAGTGATACTTTAAAAATGATTTTTTTATCGAATTTAAGCTACATTTTCGTCTTCTCCTTGCGATATTCTTCTTCGGGGAAAAATTGCATGCTGTGGAGATGACGATTAATTTTATAAAATCAGAATTTATTTGGAAGAGAGTACAAAGAAATTGTATTTTTGTGTGCCCGGCACATTCCTTGATGAATCGAATAGAGTTTCAAGGTTTTCACCAGTACCTCTATGATTTTCTTTGCAGATCTTTAGACCAAAAAAATAATTTTTATTAAGTATTAACACCACTGGAACACTACAGCATACCTGATAGCGCTGCAGCTAGTAGGCGCGGGGAACCCGAGCCCTAATGACCTTATGCAACTCAACCAATACCTTCCATCTTATTTTCGTACTGGGATGTTTTTCAAGAGAAAATATCAATACAAACCCCTCGTAAAAAATAAAACTGGATAACTGCATCAGGAGTTATGTACAATAGAGTGTTAGCAGTCGGAGTGAATCTTCAAAAATTCGGGCCCATGTTTCTCGTCAGGAGGGACGTCGACAAACTTACTTTAGAAGAAGTTTTACAACAAAAAAGTAACAAGATCCAAAACTGAATTTTATTTTGAAGAAAATTCGTAATTCATTGCGTTATAAATTTAGTAATAAATTAGAGACTGGATTAGCGCAACTGTGAAGTTGCCGGCAGAGAATACACAAGGAATATTGAACCTTCTGTTTCTTGTTGCAGATTTGAGCTTACAGTACGATCGTTCACCTTATGGCGACTCTACTCCTCGTGTTCCTCGTGGCAGACCTTCTCTTGATTTGACTCTTTCTCTCGCCATACCTCACTCTCCGGGTTCTCCGATCAGAGGTTCTCCGGTCAGGTCTTCTCCTTCTCTCGAGTCTCCTCTTCGTGTCAGTGCCAGGTCTCCGCCTGCCTCTCGTTCTTCTTTCCGTCTACGTAAACTTACGGTTGAACAAGCTAGATACGTTCGGCTTATTCCCAACACGAATCCGAACAGACGATTTGAAATTCGAAGATACACTTTTCCTCGCGATGCAGAAATTCACGTGAGAGAAAGATATAATATTCTTAGACCCATTGCAACCGGAATACAATACGTATTATCAACGTCCAATGGTGATATCTTTGCAATCTTAGAGCGAAATAATACAGTTCTTCGTGGAATGTATACAATGATAAACGACCTTCAAAAACGAGTAAAAATAAACATGAACAACGGCAAGGTTGAAATGATGACCCCGAAAGAAATCGAAGACTCTCCCTTAGCCAGGGAGCGCCCAATTTCAAAGAATTTTAAAACAATCATGCTAGACGACTTTCGCCAACAAAATTAATTAAATTTTTTTTGTATGTCAAACTGAAATATATTATTGTTTGTGAATCGAAGTAGGATTAAAATAACACAGGTAGACTGAAAACTGGGCCTCCGTAAACTGAATGTGTGCATTCCGAGAATTGATGCCGTTTGGCGATTTCACGATGAGAGGAGCCGCGAGGCCAAGATGTTGAACCAAAAAGATGAATTTATGACCAAAATATTCTTTAAACATTATGAGTAACAAAAAACTTCGAACAGGAAAGTTTTTCAGAAAGATACCTACACGTATATTTTGTCGGAAAAAATTATTCCAAATATATTATCAATTAAAAATCTTGAAGGTTTTATTTCGGCTGCGCGGTTTAAACCCAGAATTTAATACTCATAATCCTCTACAGGCTCTACTTCTTGATGGATTGAAATTTTGTTATTAGAAATGCTCAAAATTAAGTACTTGAACACTTTGCTAGCTTCCATTTTTCAATTTATTCATGTGTTCAATAATATTTCGACAAATAATGTGATAAAGTTAGCATATTTAACATGATTGTTTTCTTTAGAAAAATGAGAAAATAAAATGGCAAAATAAAATAACCATTGATCCTTATTATTGCACCTGAACTCAAAATATATTATTCAGTATTAGTCAATTTTGAAGATCGATCATGGTCACTCTACCTTGGACAGAGGGTGACTTTTCCGTGCTTTGGTTTTATGAACTACTCTTATCTAGGAGTCAATACTAAAGAACATTACTTTCCACGAAATTCTTTTTGGAAAAAATTCCGTGCGACGTGAGTGAAAATTGTGGACAGACTGTTACAATAGATTTCTCTTTTTACCTGTACGCTACCTGATATATCATAGAAGATCAAAGAAGATAAACAAAAAGGGTCCTCAATCAGTTCAACACGACCGTTCCATTTTTTTAATTTTTTAAAAACCCTTTGTTCACGAATTGCGTAGAGGGATATACTAATGAAATCTTGTTGGGTTTTTTGTCTCAGATAACTGGTTTTGGAGTTAGCATGCTCACTAGAAATAAAAATAAGAAAACGTGTTGTGCGACAGCGGCCATGTTGCGTTGCTAAAGAAAATCTTTCAAATCCCATAAAATAACTCGAATTCACGCCTTGAGTGAAATCATTGTTAGATTCTGATTATGGATGAAACATATAATGAGATGAGTCATACCTAAACAGCTATCATGCTTTTCTCTACTTCGTTGAAGGTCTCGCATTTGCCTGTGTTGTGGGCCTTGGAAAACTAGAGCAAAAGGAGGTTGATGGAGTCACGGACCCATTTTTGTAATTCAATCAAGTTATCTGATAAGAGCAGTATGCCTAATTTTACGTATTGGGCAAAGCCTGGTTTCGTACCCCACCATCCAGAAACTAAGTTACGGTCAAGTGCATGATGGGGGGACCGACAGCTCAAGGTAAGATCCGTAATACCAGAACCTCGGTAAAAGTACATAACAATTTTTTTAGTGGTATCGACTCAGGTACCAAACCTCGGACCTCTAACGTAAAGTCCGAGCGCCTAACTGCGTGAGCCACCAATGCTCCTGATTTCTTCCTTAAATATTTTACTTATTAAAATTTCAGCCATAACCACGTCTCAAGACTGGCCAATAAAAGAACAATCTACTATTGATGAAATTTTAATGTTAGAAGTTGGTTTAGCTACTAGATTAGAGGTCCTTCGTACAGTTTCCCACAAGTTTGTGCAAGTATAGATTAGAGTTATTTTTGATTTGACGTGTATTTGAGCTAGTATTATACTGCTTTTTGTTCTTTTTATGAGTCGACGCTTGCCATCAACTTCCCTCATCAGATTTTTAATTTCAGATGTGATATAGGGGACAGCTTCATTGAATTTTTTAGGAACGTATAGCGGAGAAAATTGGTTGGTTTTGAATTTAGATAACAGGAAAATTTAAAGATAATGTTAATTAAGTCGTGGCTAGAGAGAAAAATGACAACATGTTGTTTGTATTAGACGAGCTCATCAGTATCGTATAAAATCATTAAGTAAATACGAGCTCTGGAACGATCAGTATGGTGAGTGGAATCATGATGTAGAATCCAAGGTCCGGAAGAGTACACCAAATGTGTTAAATATTTAGTATTATTGGAAGTATGATTTACGTTAGTGTCAAAATCTCCAGTTAGGATAATGTTATTAAAGTTAGGAATACGTGAAAAAATACCGATTTAAGCCCTGTACCAAAGGAGGCGTTCGGTCCATCCCATTGACCATCCCGTCTAGCGAAGTGGTGGTCGCTCCCATTTCGTTTGACAATTAATGCGTTGCCGTGGCATTTCCTTTCTGGAAGCTCTTAAGCGAAACATCCTCCGCAGATATCCCAAGAAGATCCACCTGCCCATCACGCAGCTCGCCACCACCGGCTAGCATCCTGATACCACCCCGACAATTCTCGAGCAGTGACAGTCAATAGCAGTGCTACCGCCAATGTGACCATCAAAGATATGAGAGGAAATCTCAAGCCTTACCGCCGCATCAAAGCGAGAACACGTTCGATAGGATGTACTTATTGTTTTTTTTTAAAACTTATTCTCGGGTTGAAAAGAACATGGTTTTCCATCATAGCTACGCACTAAGTCAAGTGACTGATGAGATGAGGACATAATTAGTTAATTTAATATGTTATAGATTAATTTTATGCAATGTTTGAAATCTTTTGCGACGATGTTGTAGATACAAAATTAGGAGCGGTCTTGTAAGGCTGGTCAATTGAAGTCCTGCAGCACTGCGGTTAAAGCATATTGTACTATGCCTCTTCGTTTTAAACCCCGGTGAAGCAGAGGTGTATATGCGGGGCATCAGCGTCCCTAAAGTATCATTCAAGTCCTTTAGCATGAGTAAAACTGAAGAGAACCACCTCCCGAGTTCAGCCAGTTTTTGGAATGTCGACCCTGCCCATCGAATGCACACGATCATCCTTAGCGACAAACATCCCGCTAGACATTAATTAAAGTGCAGCTAATACACAACCCTGTCATATGTCACAGGTGGTTTCATTAAAGTGCTATCCGCGCTCGAAATTCAATTACAAGTGGACTCTTTCCGAGTCAGATTCACCTGAAGCTAATGCAGTCGGTATATTTCTACCTTGTGCATAATTTTCATATATTTTTATACTTCAAACAGTACCATTCAACATTTGTCAGTACATTGTACTAAGCTGTGACATTGAAATATTCAATAAAGTACAACAAAAAACACTTTGTAAATATTTCTTTTTAATCACCTTCATTGAAAGTAAATACAATAAAATAATTAAAACTCTAGTTGCTAGGCGATATCACTAGACGAGAGATCACGATGCGACTCTACCACCACCCCACCTCGTTAAGAGAAATGAAGGCAGAAGCGCACAATGTATTTCCGTCTGGAATTTCTCCTAGCTGGGCATGTCTTCTCTTTGACATGCTGTTTTGCTCTCTGATTCATAATCACACCGACTCCTTGGCTATCATCTGATTCACTATCTCCTGGCCATTGTTCGAGTCCAATTTTCAACTGTCCATTTTCCATCACTCTTCTGTCCCATCCCTTTTTCTTCGTTTCGGGTATACATAAATATCTAGCTTCCTTAAGTGCATTGTTTCTTGCAATTTTCTTTAAGATCATTTACACCTCTAATATTCTAAACACTCAGTCTCCATTTGTCACCAAAACCTTTTCTTTTCTTGTTTAAGAAATATTTATAATTTCAAGTTGGGGCAGGAAATTAATAAAATAAATCTGACTTAAAATTTACGTCAATAATTACAATCATCCTGACTTGGAACAGGAAATTTTTCAAAAGAATTATAATTATAATTTGGAACAACGAGTTTCTGTCATGAATTATAATCTTGAGTTCAGGACACGAAATTTCCTTGAAAAATTATGATTTTTACTTGGGATGGAAAATTTTAGTACAGAATTATAATGTTGAGCTTGAGACAGGAAATTCGCATAAAGAATAATAATTTTGACTTCGAACAAACATTATTTGACAAGGAACATAATATTTATAATATATTAAATATAATATAATTCTGACTTTAAACACAGACTTATATTAGGAATTGAAATTTTTATTTTCGTACCGTGACTTTTCGTAAGGAGTTATAATTTAAAGCGAACGGGAATTTAAAAAACTACATAAACGTTTTAAATTACCTTTTGAAAATTCCCCCTGCGTTTACACGTGAAAGATTATGTAGATTGTGATATCAGTATTAACGAATTTCATATCTACATTTTTTCCTTTAAAGTTACTCTAATGAAATGTAAATATCTCAGCTTAACAAGGTGGACGCGTATTATCTATAAGATAAAGGCTTTAAGATATGATATGTAATCCGATGAAGAACAAGAATCTTTTTGGGTTAAATTGTTAATTCTGATTTACATTAATACGTTAAGGAGATTTTCCTCTAAGCAGAAAAGATGAAAATTGTTTCTTCCCTCGTCTTATACTTAGTGGTCATCATCAATTCTATTCGTAAATATAAAAAAATTATATACCTATAATTTTAAGTACATTTTTATAAGCTCTAAGCAGATCAGAATTTGTGCGCTTTAATCCTCATCCTATCCCAATTGCTGTTTTATTTTAGACTTCATTTGAGATTGTACCAATCGAGTACGACTTTGATCTAAATTTTCACGCGGCAATGCAGAATGTGAGTGTTCGAATAATGAAATTCGCAAAGTTTCCTTATCGATACGAAATTTTCACTATATGTGCGTGTACACATATGGTACTCTACTACGGGGTCATCCACGAATTACGTAAGACGATTTAGCGGTGGAGCGATTTGATAAAATCTCACTGTTTCTTATGAGAAGGGGACTGAAAAATCTTACTCAAGAAACAGTTTTACAACCAAAAAATAACAGGATCTGAACATATTACAGGTTAGAGGAAAGTTCAGCAGAAATTCGATCTGTTAGACCGAAAGTGAATTTTCACTTAAGGAGAATTCGTAGTTCATTGCCTTATAAGTTTTGTAACAACTAGAGAGCAGATTGCAGATTGCAGATTGAAAAGGTGTGAATTTTCAACTAAGCTGATGAATTATTAACGGAAGAATTTATTTTTGACAAAGCAGTAGAATATTCATTTCCTACAAAAATGAACAAAGAAAATTCTCAATGAAATAGTTCAATTTTAAACCAAAGAAATGAATCTACAACCAATAATTTTCAAAAAACAAAGATAAGTTTGTAACCAAGATGAATTTTCAACAAAATACATCAATTTTTAACCAAATAGATGAATTCTTAATTAAGAAGGATCAATTTTCAACCAAAAATTGAATGGTTAAATATTCCGTTCAAACAAAATTTGCAACCAAAAAAATGAAAATCAATTTTAATTTTAAATAAAAGATGGGTCTAGCCGGGTAAGCATACAAAATCTGCCCCCTCTCAACGACAACCCTGAAAACGCACTTTTGTGGGAGTTGTCGAGGCGGAACAAAAGGTCGTTTTGCGAAAAGAAACAAAGAGTGGTTCTCATTTCTAGATATGAAAAAATTAAATCCATTCTGGTTTAGACTACGTAGATCAAAAACCGTCACTTCATCGACAAAAAATAATTACAAAACGCTACTTAAAAAAAAACTGAACATCAAAATTCAATATCTCAAGAAGATTCTAAATATAAATTCTTACAAAACTAGATATCACGCCATCGTTCTTTGTAAGAGGCTGTGAAAAAAGTTATGATTCTTATTCCTCTCCGTAGCTTAGTGCGTAAGAGCATCAGACTGGAAGCCTGTGAGATGTAAGTTCGTATACCAGCGGAGCTAGAAATGATATTTTTTATAGCTGAAAATTAAAACCATTCTAGTTTAGACTATAGAAGTATATGTCGGAAGATAATACCCAAAGAAAACTGAACCTCCGTTTCTTGTTTGCAGGGTTGAGCTTACAATTCGAGCGTTCACCTAATGAAGACTCTCTTCCTGATGTTCCTCGTGGCGGACCTTCTGATTCCCTTGACTTGTCTCTTTCCCTTGCCATACCTCATTCTTCGGTTTCTGCAGTCAGATCTTCGCCTCCTGCCGAGGCTTCTCTTCGTGCCAGGTCCAGATCGCCTTCTGCCCTTCGCTCTTCTTTCCGCCTAGGTGGAAATACAATTGAAACACTTAGATCTGTTCGACTAATTCCCCACACGAATCAGAACCGGCGATTCGAAATTCGAGGATACACTTTTCCTCGCAATGCACAAATTCAACTAAGAGAAAGATATAATGTCCTTGCACCCACTCCAACCGGAATACAAAGTGTATTATCAACATGCAATGGCGAAGTCTTTGCAATACTTGAGCGAAATAATACAGTTCTCCGTGGATTATATTTAACAAGGATTGGCGTTCAAAGACGGGTAAAAATAAACATGTACAACGGTTTGATTCAAGATATGACCACTCAAGAAATGGAGGAAGCTCCCCTAGGCAAATGTCGGCCAATCTCCGGCAATTTTAAAATAGTATTGGCAGATGACATTCGCCAACAACAATTATTTAATTTTTTTTAAATGTAAAACTGAAATATATTATTATTTGTAACCCGAAGTAGGGTCAGAATGTTACAAGTAACTGTTAATAAACCAAATAAAACAATATTAAATTAAAATTTGTAACCAAAAAAGATAAATTTGCAACCAATTAGGGGTCGTGCACGTAATACGTCACACGTTTTTCTTTTGTTTATATCGTTGTATCTCTTTTGGCCTCAAGGCAATTTTATTCTCGTCTTTATTTAAACAAAGGAAAAACGTGTGACGTATTATGTGCACGGTCCCTTATGGAAAAGTTGAATTTTCAGTAAAAAAAAGGACAAGGAATTCCTTCTGTCGTGCCTGGTCATTAGTCCTCCTAGCTCGAGAATACTTTCTGTCTCTCTCTCGGCAGAGCCTTTTAATCTCTTTCGATATCCACGGAAATTTTTGTTCCTAGCCTGAAAATTATGTAGCGAGGCTACTACACCAAATATTAAAATTAATATATCATTGAGATTCTCTACCTTTGAATTTAAATTTCCATCAGAAAATACACTGCTCCAATCATCGTCAGACATAAGATCATGAATGGACAGAAAGAGAACTGGGTATTGAGAATAATTTTGTACTTTAGTTAGTTCTTCCAGAGCCATAACGTAAATCCATGTACTTGAAATTCCGGAGTGGTGCGTAGATCCATGTGGCACTATAGATAAACCAGCTGAATTGAAAAAAGACATAAGGTATTTGGATTGGTTGGAGCGAATGGCTAAGTTAGTATTAAAATTCTGTGTAATTGTAAAATTATTATGATTAGGCGTGTCATCAAAAAACTTCGTCTCAAATTCTTTAACAAAACCAAAATTGGGTGATTTATATACAACCCCAAAGAGTAGACGTTCACGAGATTGAAAGACGTCAATAAATAAAAATTCAGTAGCCGGTACAGTGGTTTCAGTATTGACATGTAAGATTTAAATCATTATGGACATATTCTCAGACCCTACCACTTCTACGGGACTCCCTATTTTTTTAAATGTGACTAATTATTAAGGCTAATGTTAATCTCGGGAATCTTAACTGTGTACTTTATGAGAAGGCTATCTCTCTGCTTAACGAAAATAGAAGTAATGCTACTTCACTACGCCTGATTAAGAATCGCGAGCGTATTGCGCAGCTTTAGTTTAAAGTCAAAACGGCGAGACGGAATGCATTAAATGTTCAGTGCGTGATTAGCTGCATAAGATCAAATAAAACATTCACTCCAAAAGTTAGGGCACTTGCTCGAAACTTAAGGAAATCAAATCACACGCTCAACAAGTGTAAACTGTTGACAGTCAAGCAGCACTGCCCGCAAAATATAAGATCTCTTTCAACAGCCAAAGAGCGCCTTGAATCGAGCGTAAAGCGGATTCAGGAAAATTTCACCTTTCCTACTCATCTTTCCCGTCCGTTCAATAAAACGTCATGCGCCGTTTAAATCCGCCTAGTCGAGAAGAGATTCAAGTCTTCTGGTAGAAAGTATATGAAGAAACCTACCATTTTAAGACACAAAAAATAAACTGGGACAGGGAATTTCCGTAAAAATGCATAATTAATTGCGGTATAAGTTTTATAATAATTAAAGAGCGGATCAGCGCAAATGTGGAGTTAGTTGACGAGCGCACCTCGGCTCTCACGTGCGAAGAACTCTGATTAGACCAGCAGAGAGCGCGCACTCATTTAACTGCGCGCGCTCACCTGAATATAGAAATTATGTGCATAACAACCCAGATAGCAATGTGAAACGCATATGCGACTCACAGTGCACGCACGCATGCGGATTAATTCGCACGCGTGCGTTCACCACAGATGACAGATGCGTCCTCATATGAGATGCATATCGCTCGCACGGGTGATGGTCGCACGCGCGCGTGTGAAATGCGATCATCGTGCGACTGCACCCTGAATCCTAAAATACTATTTATACATTAAAATATTTATGTCAAATAAATAAACTGTTATTTTGCATGAACAAATTTATTGATCAGATAAATTCACATTGAAATTATCAAAATAATGTAACCTTGTGATGCTTATGACCCATTCGACGAACCTTAATTAGTCTATAACGCGAACACATATGTAATTAATAATTGAATATCATGTAATATTTCCAGATACAATGGGTTATTGAAAAGTCTTCTAATAATTCAGTGCATTCAGTCTGATCTGGTGCTCTACGCTTAACTGGTAAAACGTTTTAACAATTCAAATAATTTCTACATTTAACTGTGCAGATTTTGAACTGTATAACAGTTCATTCGGTTGAACGTTCTATCATGTTCGACTTCTTTTTTGGTCTAAGCTAACTTCAGTTGGTTTCGAATTATGTGTTACCTTTTGAATATTATCGTCAAAAATTTTACTGTTTGAAATTGGTTATAATAAAAAAAATAAGTTGAAAACGATAAAGAATTTCATCGAATGAACTTTTCTAATTGATAAATGTCTAAGCAGTTGAACGTAGAAATTATTCAAATTGTTTAAAAAATAAACATTTAAGCGTGGAGCACTAGTACCTCCACTAATTCGAGGAATTAAAAAATAATCTTATTATATTATTATAAAATATTTGAACGTAATATTTTTAGGTACAATTAGTTATTGAAAAGGTTTAAAACATTTTAGTGTTTTCTTCTTTTAATTTCACCGGATATAATAAATATTTTTTCTAATAAGATGAATACTGAAATTTTCATAACGTTTTAAATATCATTATATAAAAAGTAAACAAAACAACTTAAGACCCATAATCTCCAAACTGTTCTTCCTCGTCATCTGCAGAGTCTTCAATATTTTCGTCAGTAGACTGTTCATCCTGTTTAACTTAAAGTTTATCAGCACTGCTTTCTCAAAAAGGTCTATTTCTGCGTATCTGTCAACTTCTCGGACAAGACTTCGTCCTCTTCAATCTCTTCGGCTATAGTTCGGAAATATTCATCATGATTTGAAAGAAACAGTTGTGTTTTTGGTGCTGATTTCCTTTTGAAGGAAGTGGAAGTCACAGGCTTTTTTCTGGAACAAGTAAAGTAAAATTATTATTTAATGCCAACAGAAATGTGTTTAAACAATATTTAATAATATTTACTAACGCGTGCTCAGAACTTGAAGTTGAGGCGAAAGTTTGACATGTTTCTAAATCAGCATAGTTTTTATCTATACTTGTAACTTTAGAATTAAATAAATTTAAATATACATATATAGTTACGTACAAGTTATCAAACGAAGTACTGCTTCTAGAAGCGGATCCAGCATGACTTGATAAAGTCTTCTGCGACTTGGATGACGATTGTGGATTGGGTCCTATATTTGTAGCCTTCTGCAACGCAGCTTCTAGTACCTTTAATTGTTCCTCAATATTAGATATTAGATAATTGTTCCTCAATAGTTCGTGAGTCCGTGGGTAAGGAAATCAAATTGAAAGGGATCCCTCTCAATGTTTTTAGTAATACGTTTTCTTGGCTGTGTTTGATATTGGCTGCTAGGAAAGCATTTTTTAAAGCCCTTCCCTGATGATCCGCCAGATTTGGTTGAATATCAATTTGTGCATCCTCGTCTTCTGAATTACTTGATCCGCTAGTAGCATGGTCGTTTACAATTCTTTGAGGAATACTATTATCTTCCAAATCTTCGTCGACGTTAATTAAGACGTTATATAAAATCTAAAAAATTTTTTTCCATTGAAAAAAAAACCGTAATTTTTATTCGAATTGAATCAATGATAGATCATTTTGTTAATTTCAATGAGGATCATACGTGGTTAGGTAGTTCAATTTTTCAAACTGAATTAAAAATATTTTTGAAATCGGGATGAACGTTTTAAATTTTGATTATATCCTAAAAGAGCAGCATTTACTTTTCGGTGAAACTCCAAACTAAAAGGAACCTTGAAAAGTGAAGGTCTTAATATATATTTACGTAGTGTAAAGGGTGTAAAGCGTGGTATAAACATCATACAAACACATCCTATCAAAAAGTAACTAATAACAAATTTGTAGATCTTTTTTGAGTGCACAATTTTTGTTAAATCATTATTTGTCGTATCTTGCATAGTTTGACCGTAAAATTAAATTTAGTGTTTTTCATAATGGGAATATAGGGAATTTTAGTAAAAAATTATATTTTTCATTTTCATATACAGAATATTTATAAAGAATTATAATTTGACTTGCAAAAGGAAACTTTTGACGCGTAAAGGGAATTTTTGAAAAGAATTTTAATTCTGATTAAGATGTTTTTTTTCTTGAATCTCTGTTTAAACACAGAATTATAATTCGATTTCCAAAACTTTCCTGATCAAAATCAGAAATCTGATATTTTTTTAAATGTTTAGCATTTGAATATTTTGAAAAATTTACCGGAAAAAAACAGGAAATAACCGTGAATTCAAAAACATTAATCGGGTAGAAACTATATAAATTTTCTGTTTGAACCATGGTTTCTGCTTAAACTTAAAAGATTATATAAATTTTTATATTAGTTTTAACGAAGTTAGTAGTTACACTTTTCTAGAAACTCTCTCTAATGAAATGTAAATATCTGAGCAGAACAAGGTTGAAGTTTCCTATCTAAAAGATAACAAATATTTGATACAGTACATAATCCGAAGAACTAGAATATTCATTAGTTGAATTTTTGATCAAAATCTTCACATTAATTTATTTTTCCTGCAGTTAGAAAATATGAGGATTTTTTTCACTCTTGTCTTGGCGGTTATCATTTATTCCATTGGTAAATATAATTATGCAATATATCTACGATCGTATGTAATTTTTTTAAGCTTTAAGTACGGGATTCGTAACATATGTTCTCGTGCACACGTGGTACACTGCTAAGGGTCATCCAAAAATTACATAAGGCGATTTGGAATTTAAAGAGGTTTATTGAAATCGTTAAAACTTACGTTGTTAATTTGTTAATTTATTGCGCTATAGGTAATAATTGAAGAGCGGATTAGCGCAACTGTGAGGTTAGTTTACAATTGCAGCTGGGCTCTGGTATGTGCGAATCAAGCTGTGCTCGTCAGCTAAAACGATGAATCTTTCACGAGAAAAATTAATTCTTGACCAAACACTACCAATTTCAGCCCAGTAGTTGAATTTTCAATTGAAAAGATTAATATTTAATCAAGAGAATTAATTTTCTACTAAAAAGAATTATTTTCTACCAGAAGAAAAATATCAAATTTAAAAAAAAATGGTTAAATTTGTAACCAATTTTAATTATTTCAGTTCACATGTAAGCAAAAAAACGAGATAAAGAGGAAGATCCTTGAAAGCGTGGGTAAAGAGAGAAATTCTTTAATAATGCGAAAAGAGGGAAATAAGGGTAACAGTGTGACTTCTGTATTTAAGTGCCTTATTTTTAAAAGCCAATTACTTGTTTTTATTTTATCAAGCATTTCACAAAAATTGTATTTACATTTATATTTTCCATGTGTCACAATCTATCACGAAACATATGATGTAATTTTTGAACAGCCCATTTCCTCTTTGGAAAATAAATATATGACAAAATAGAATACACAAGCAAAATTGAACCTATCTTTTTTGTTGCAGAGTTGAGCTTAGAGTACGAGCGTTCAACTGATGGCGACTCTCCTCCTGGTGTTCCTCGTGGCAGACCTTCTCTTGATTTGACTCTTTCTCTTGCCCCACCTCATACTCCGGGTGCTCCGGTCAGGTCTTCTCCTCCTGCAGAGTCTTCTCTTCATGCCAGGTCTAGATCACCTCCTGCAGAGTCTTCTCCTCCTGCCGAGTCTTCTCCTCCTGCTGAGTCTTCTCCTCCTGCCGAGTCTTCTCCTCCTGCCGAGTCTTATCTTCGTGCCGGGTCCAGGTCTCCTACCATTCTTAGTTCTTTGCGCCTAGGTAGGCTTTCATTTGAAACCCTTAGATCTGTTCGGCTTATTCCCCAAATAAATCCAAACAGGCGATTCGAAATTCGCAGATACAGTTTTCCTCATGATGCACAAATTCAAGTCAGAGAAAAATATAATATCCTTGGACCCGTGCCAACCGGAACACAAAGCGTATTATCAACGTCCAATGGTGAAGTTTTTGCAATATTAGAGCGAAATTATACAGTTCTCCGTGGAATATATACAACGAGAACTAACGTTCAAAAGCGGGTGAAAATAAATATGAACAACAAGAAAGTTGAAGATATGACCACAGAAGAAATGGAGGAATCTCCTTCAGGCAAAAATTGCCCAATTTCAAAGAACTTTGAAGTAGTGTTAGCACAGAACTTTCGCCAACTACAATAATTTAATTGTTTTCAAATGTAAAACTAAAATATATTAATATTTGCAATCCGAAGTAAGATAAAAATATTACAAGTTGCAGGTAATAATTGGGGAGACGCATTCTAAAACTGTGTAAATATTTTTCTCTTTCAACGGGCGACGTTAGCCTCTGGAGAACTTTCAAATCCCTTGCCTTTTTCCTGATTTTTCCCTGAGCAAATTTTCATTTTCCCTAACCATTGATATCCAAAGAGCTGCATTTTAATTTTGTAAAATCTTTCACATAGAATCTTTTATAGATGGAATAAAACAATTTCAAATTGAAACTTCAGAATTATTATTTTTTTTTTAAATAAAACCAGTTGAAACCAAAAA
>CAKNWW010346835.1:0-10854 GCA_932074435.1 Andricus kollari
AAAATTTCATTCTGTCAAATTCGAGTTCTGGAAATCGATACCCTACCTAGAAGAGCGAATCCCGATGACTGCTTGTGCCTGAGTTCATTCTCCTTGTGAGGTTGAAATACCCTTTAAAAATGCAATGCATTTGCAGTAGGTTAAATTTCTCACCTCACAGAGTCAATGAACTCTATTTTGACAGAAAGGTGTCCTTTCGGTACACCGGCGTATCCTTTCAGGCCGGAGCCTCAAACAATAAATCTAGTGTGAGTCCCTAAGAAGCGAGAGTAGTGCACTAGCGCGTCTCGAGTGCCCAGAGAGGCTGAGGAATGTCGCGCCGCAGGTAGTCCCTATTGTTCTCAATATGGGCGAAAATGCGATGGCGAGTGTCTACAAGCTCTTCTCTGGCTTTGCACGACTTTAAATTCGAGTTTTTAAACTTTAGGATAGCAAATCCTATTTTAAGGAGAGATATTTCTCATAGAATCAATTATTTCCAATTAATAATTTTGGCAACCATATTTGAGCAGTACAACTGCTCGTTTTGCTTGCAAATCGTTTGAAAGGAGAATAAAGGATCGTTTCTTGTATTGCATTCGGTTCTATTGACTAGGTCCCACGGTATTTTACCATGTTATTACTCGAGAACGCAAATGTAATCTCTAAACATTATAGAAATCTCTTTGATATAACACAGAATTAAAATCAGTTCTATGGACCATGTCCCTCGGAATTATATTAAGTTATTGCTCAAGAACGTAACTGGACTTCTGTAGTTATACAGAAAAAGTGATTCTAGTTGAATCGTATTTGGTTCTATAGACCAGGTCCCTCGGTATTTTACCAAGTTATTGCTCGAGAACGCAGATGCAATGAATGAATCTTAGGTAGGCTTTGCTCATAGAAATCACTGAGAGAACGCTTGCAGAAACTCAAAAGATATATCACTTTAGGGCCAAATAGCCAAGATCGCTCGCTCCAGGTAAGTCGCTTTCAGACAGGCTTTGGAAATCTTATTTCCTCGTCTCTCTTCAAGCAGGCCTAGCTGTTTGAAGAATCACTTCAAAATATTTCGCTTAAACGCCAAATACTTTGCGGTGATCCGCGCGTGGTAGAAAGGATGCAGCAAGAAGTTTTTGGGGCTCGGGAGCCCTTTTTATAGTCTCTGCCCTCCCACGCTTACGTAACATCGTTCGAGTGGGAGTTCTAGAATCTGCGTTCTGGAAATCCTCCCGTGAGATGCTTCTTTTCTGTAAGAATCACACAGGAGATATGTTTCCTTCACCTATTTTCAGGGACTCCTTGTCACTCGAGGGTTACAATATACAGGGTGTCCAAAAAGTAACGAAACACCTAAATGATATTCCAGGTAAAATATTTTTCAAAAAGGTCTAGGTCATTCTTAAAGTAAATTTTAACAAGGAATCCAGTGGTGACCTTGAATTTGACCTTGAACTTGACCTTTAACGTTATTTCAATGTCAACTTTGTTTTTTTTTTCAAATTGGGAACCCCTACTTTTGACAAAGGCAATGTAAAAAGCAGAAAATTTTGCGTACAAACATAAACTCAGGTTACAGGTCAAGGATGACCTTGAATTTCAGCTGAAGGTTATTAGGCTTGACCCAGGTATGGCGCGGGTCCAATCTGTTCTGCTTCGGCTCAGGTGTTTATGAATAACGTCGAGGTCATTCTTGGAGTAACTTTTAACCAGGAATCCTGTGTTGACAGTACATTTTACCTTCAAATTGACCTTCAAGGTCAACAACAAAATTTTTCAAGTATTAAATTGAAAAAATTGAAGAAAAAAAATCAAATTAAAAAAATTAAGAAAAAAATGTGCGTATTGAATATTAGTTATCCTAGCACAAAACCCACGAATAATAAAAAAGTCGATCAAAGTATAGTTTTAACTTTCTTCACAAAAAATTTGATAGAATAATAAATGAATCAATTTTTTATTTGATTTTTAAAAATTTTTTAAATTTGTTCACTTGAAAAATTTTGTTTTTGACCTTCCAGGTCAATTTGAAGGTCAAATTAAAGGTCACCACAGGATTCCTCGTTAAAAGTTACACCAAGAATGACATAAGCCTTTTTCGTAAAGACCTAAGCCGAAGCAGTACAGGTTGGACGCGCCCCATACCTGGGTCAAGCCTAATAACCTTCAGCTGAAGTTCAAGGTCATCCTTGACCCATGACCTAAATTTATGTTTAGACGCAAAATTTTCTGCTCTTTCGATTGCCGATGTCAAAAAAGGTGTACCTAATTGAAAAAACAAAGTTGACCTTGCAATAACCATGAAGGTCAAGGTCAAGGTCACATTCAAGGTCACTGCTGAAATTCTTGTGAAAGTTACTCCAAGAATGACCTCGAAGTTTTTCGTAACCACCTGAACCGCAGCAGTACAGATTGGACCCGCCCCATACCTAGGTCAAGCCTAATAACCTTCAGCTGAAGTTCAAGGTCACCCTCGACACACGGCCTGAGTACATTTTTGGACGTAAAATTTCCCGCTCGTTCGATTTCCGTTGTCAACAATAGGGGTTCCCATTTAAAAAAACAAATTTGACCTTGAAATAACCTTAAAAGTCAAGCTCAAGGTCAAATTGAAGGTCACCACTGGATTCCTTTTTAAAATTTACTTCAAGAATGATCTTGAACTTCTTGAAAAATATTTTACCTGGAAAATTATTGAGGTGTTTCGTTACTTTTTGGACACCCTGTATGTATATTATATTGTGTTCTATAATTTTTAATTAAACTACGTTTGTCTAACGCAAGTGTTATTATTTGGCAAAAATTCCTGAGAAATTAGCCTTTAACGTTAAATACGCTCACAAGCTAGAGAAGTCTTGCCTACCGATTAAAAATTTTTCTAAAAAGTAACCAACCTAAAAAAAATTCGTCATAATTTTTTAGCCTATAGAAAATTTGTCAAAAAAAGTAAGGTCGAAAATTGCAACTCTGACCCCGATGCACAAGTTTGGTTATTAAAGTTTCAAGATTTTTTTTGGATCTCAATTCGGCTTTCCTAAAGGCAACTTTTTTCGACCTTGTTTTTCAAATCGGTTTTTTTTGACCAACCTAGTACACAGCACACATAGGAATAGTATAAAAATGTTAGCGATGAGTTTTTAATAAAAAATTTGAGAGTTTAACTTCTGTAATTATTCCTAATTATTCAAGAAATAAATAATATGCATCAAAAAGGAAAAAAAAATATATGTAACTTTCCTCTATATAGTGTAACGGAACGAGTTATCAAAGGGGATTCTACTGTCCGAGGTTAAAGATAAACTTCTTTCTGTTTCCCATGTTTTTGCACGTACACGTAATTTTTATGGTTTAGAAACTTAACTCTTACTCTTTTAGTCACTCCTGCTAAAAAATACATTTTCAGTGTCAGGTTCGAAGAAATGGAACTATTTCCCCTTCAGTAATTTATTCGTTACCCTATATCGCAAAGTTCGTGTCCGTGCTAAATATTTTTTATTTATTATACTAATACAAAACTGTTTCTCTGTTTATTCTTATTTCATTATTATTATTATTTGGATCTGGTGGCAAGGGGAAACCAAAAATCTTTTAGATATTCTTCTTGCCTCTCGTTATTGGCTTGATTCTGTAAGAAAAAAAATTATTACATTACACATAAAAAATATATATATAATTTTCTGTAAGATTATCCCGTTAAGTATAGTGCTGGGGTTAGTATTAAGAAAATTACTGTATTCCGAACGAGATTCGGGTTAGGTGTGCGGGAAATTTTATATTAAATTCGACTGCGTCTAGTCATACCAATAAATGCAGGGTGTTGGAAGAGTGGATGGACAAGTCATCCTGAAAATTCAGAACTACAAGCACTTAGTAGTGACCTACCGAAAAAATGCAGCTATTTATACCGAAATTTCGACACAAAATAGTCAAATATTTTTCAGAAGCTTGGCTTCTGAAAAAAATTTGACTACGCTTCCCGAATTTCAGGATGACGAGACTTTTCGATTTAATTAACCTAAAATGAATAACATTTTAAAGAGCACCAAAATACCCCTAATTAATACAAAGCTGAAACCTTTACGTGCAATTCTATAATATATTTGTTTTTGATAGTATTTCAGACTTCAAATTACCTGCTGGACGAGATAGTGCATTTCAATATATCCCCCAATGTGGAGCCCGTGGTGATCGATCTGATACTGATTGAAAAATATAGTCATTAATTAATTTAGACATTTGAAACAATTATTAATTTCAGAACTATCAAATTCTACAAAATTGCGAGTCTCCAAATAATATTTTATCAGTTAAAAAAAAAATTCACTAATAATATGTTGGGTATAGATGTGATATTAGTCCAAATTTTGTTTACATCCGGGATTTAAACAATGGAAATTCTAGAAACGATAGAAACTAAATGTTTTGGTTTCTTTACTGCTCTTCTAGATAGTTATTGCTGGATAGAATTATTTGATATTTATTAATTATATACACAAAGCAATCTACAGATTCAATTTTGTTACAGATATCTTTCTTACGAACTCTTTTTAAGCTTCAGTTTTGTTCACTCTCTTGATTAATGTAAAAATAATAAGGCGAAAAAAATGATTTTTGAATCTAAATATATACTCGAAGATTCTCTTTGGTAGTGTCTACACCTACGGGAAAGATGCAGCTAATTATACCGAAATTTCTATACAAAATAGCCCCTTTTTCACCCAGAAAAAACAAAAGGTAAAAGATCACTACATTTTCGTTTTACCCTTGCTGATCTTTATTTTTTTTTTATAGCGAGATTACCTTCAGAAATTTTACCTGCAACGCTTTTTACCTTTTGTTTTTTCTGTGCAGCTCCCCCTATTCGCACCGGAAAAATCCAGCTATTCGTCCAGAAATTTCGGTACACTTAGTTACGGCCTTAATTATTAGAAAAACTAATATATTTTCATGGAATTGTAGGAAATGGTTCGAAATATAGACTGCTATGTATGCCTGGTTCATTCTAGTTTTTATTTTGTTTAAATAATGCAACATTTAAAAAATATATATTTTAGGTAGGGCTTTGAAGCCCTGTTCTCAGTTACACCTAAAATTAAAAATTGATAATATTTCACTATTTAAGCTACATAAAAATAAAAATGGGCCAGACAGACGTTTGTTTCTATATTTTGAACGATTCCTCTAAATGTCAACACGATATTTACATTTTTCAAATTATAAAGCCGCCGACTATGAGCAATGTTGTTGGTCATATGACACTATGGAAGACACGGATCCAGAGAAGGGCTTTAGGGGGCGGGAGGGACATCCAATAATTACCTTTTCCCCTCCATTCTCAAAGGGGGAGGTTCATAATAATTTGAAAATTATTTCTTCGCTTAGAATTTTTATTATAATAGATAGAAATGTATTTTTTATAAATTATATAAACATAATCAACAAAAATAATTAACAAACTGGAACTATTTTATCTGGGAAATTCGAGTCTGGACTTTTCTTTATGAGGGAAGCCGACGTGCTCTCGACTCACTATTTTATATTTTAATAAGAATAGCCTCCCGCTATAAAAACATCGAAAGTAATAATTGTACCTAACAATAAACTATCTAGAACAGTCATAAAGAAACTGAAAAAGTTCCCTTTTTTCGTCTATTCCATTTTCATATATTTACTCAAACTTTGAGCAAGATCGGTTAATATTAACATGTGCATTAACATTATTATTTTCATATAAAAACAAAAAATATAAATATAATACAATAAGAATTAAGTAAATATTAAAATATAACGAAATAGTCCAATTAAATGATATAAAAGTGAAATATAAATAAAACACATTTTCTATTATTATTATTATATCTATGTTTTGTAATTGGAGTAATAAGTGATCTTATCTTTGTAAGATTGCTTTAAGATTCTATATTTTAGTTTTCAAATTACCTGGGTCACCATTTATAATTTGTTCTCTGCGCTCCCTTCTCTCCCTCTCCAACCTTCTCTGTCTAATGACCCAACCTATATTCTGCTCGTACCAGTGAGACCTCAATCCTTCGATATTAGTAGGCCTGGGTGGACTTGGTTCTGTAAGAAGAAATATAGGTATATTTTATCATCAAATTTCTTCAGTAAACCTCAAAGTTATTGTTCCGAAATAAAGATACCCTGAATGTAATCGGAACCAGTTAAATTAACTAAAAAACAAAGATCTTAGTTTTGTTGGTCTACTTGTCCAATTTTATTTTATGGAAACATTCAACGTTGAAGGTTTTAAATCAATAAAATTGAACTAGCAGATCAACAAAACTAACATCTTTTTAATTAATACTCTTACCTGGTTAACACACAAAAACATCAGGTAAGTTAATATCAATACTTGAATCTCTATATGCGAAATTTTTGAAGATCCCTATTGAAAAATGCAATATCGTATACGATGTTGTATGTAATTTTGTATACTATAATATATGCGACATTCTGTACAACATCGTACACAATATCGTAATTTGGGATCGTATATTCGATATAATTTAAAATATAGTAGAATTTAAGATATTTGCTACTTTGTATCACTTTTAATTTTTTTAAACATAAATATAACTCCTCGGCTGACATACCTTGGAATGGGAGATTAGAATTATTTGGACTACCGGGCCGGTGAATCTCTGGGAGCCAACGCGCTGATATTCTGGGCTGCCTGTTCTGGGATGTCGAGGACCCAGATCCTTCGAAATTATTAGGTATTAAATTATTAGGCAAACTTCGTTCTATAGGAAGAAAATAGGTATTTTTATCATCGTATTTTTTCAGTGAACCCTAAAGTTATTGTTCCGAAATAAACATAACCTAAATGTAATCGCAAATAGTTAATGTTGCCTAAAAAAACAAACGTCTTACAAGGAAACATAGGTCGGTATCCGCCTCCAATTTTCTTCGTTCTCACATACATGCGAATTTCAATTGCAGCAATTTCGTTTCATGTGTTCCAAGAATTACGCGCAGCGGCGGCTTCGGATGATCGGAACCGCGGGGGAATGTTCCCTCGTGACTCGTGCATGACAAAATAATAGCATAGCGATGAAGCGCAGTTGCCCAACGGCCCAGCTGGTAACTGCGTCACGTTGCGCAACATTACGAGCCGGCCCTGATGTTTATGTTTCGGTGAATTTCAATTCAAATCAAGGTCAGAACCAAACCCGTATCTACTACAGTTAAATTCGCGTGTATGTTGTAGTACTCGTTAAACTAAGCGACAAGTATTTTTTCTTATCTACCCCGATCGGGCCTTTGGGGATGAAAATCGCCCCCGAAAATTCGGGTTCTAAATACCTGTAGTCCGACTGGACTCAGGCCTGATAAGGCGAGAATAAGAGAAGCGTCTCAGGGACCACTCTATACCAAGTTGACATTTCAGCCATAAAATTATACAATAGAATCTCATTAGAGCAATTATCTTAGCCTTCATATTGAATTTAGTTGGTATTGAATCTGCATAATTGGTCACTGCTACCACATTTTAGTTTATCTCTGAAAAGGGTCTTGCCGTTGCAGACGCCTGCTTCAATATTCTTTGAAAATTAGAAGCCATCGTGCAAGTATAAAATAGCAAAATAGTATGTTTAGGCCGAGAGCCCACAAATAAAAAATTAAGTTGATCTTAGAAATCTTGAAGAAAAGAGAGATTACGAAAGAAGAAAAACAAAAGAGAGAAATAGCTAGCTCTCAGTGTATGAAATTATTGTTTAGTTATTTTTAAAAAATTTAGTGAATTAAAACTGCGAAAAAGCAAAGACTTAGATTTTTAGAGACGTGTATTATCACGAATTAAAATCAGCATTCTTTTATGGATTTCATTTATTGGAAAAATAGGTATTAAGTTTAGATCAGATACAGGGATCATATGTAAATATAGCTCAGAATATGCTCTTAAAAATAAAAATCTGTTAATCGCAAAGGAACCTGATTCTTTCTGCAAGCTCTACAAGGATGGACGAACCCTTTCCCTAGCTCCTTGTGGTTGCAACAACGACACCACCAAAACACCAAGAAGTTGTAGATGCGGTGCAAAACAATCGAACGCACAGAGCGCCCAGCAATGGGCTGGCAAACTATGCTGATCATCCTAGAGTTCGGGGTGCTGAAAATAATTTAGATGGGAACACGAATACGAACAGGAGAAACGCCCACACAGAGTGGACGAATCAACTCAAGGGTGACTTGCTAGACTGCTACGATGCCAGCATTATCCCTATTCACCGAGGCTTTATGGAGCATATGCACACTCTGTGATGCTAGAAACACTCAGAGCTTCAACACGTTTCGATGCAATCACTGCGAAATCTACGTGCCTACCTCTGGAAAAATGGATATGTACGCGGAGCGCTTCTCCAACCGCTGCTTGATCAAGATGCAGCCGAAGATAAGGTAGCGACATTAAGAACAACCGCGGAAAGCAGGCACCCTCTGAGAGATGATCACGATTTCGGAACAAGAAGGAACATTAACATGCAAGTTCCTCTCAAGCCGCAAGATCTGGCTGAAATGGATGCCTCCCTTCGTGGAGAAATCTCGCAAGAGTCCGACCTCTGGACCATCAATTGCTCAGTTTATGGTGCTGCGAGAGCTTTGTCTGATTCAAATCAAAGGCTAAAACCGACGATGGATAAAGAGACCAAAAGTCGCTTGCGTCAACTGAACAAGAAGATTGGATGGTCAAGACAGAATGCGTCCCGTGTTCAATGTGTGATTGACTACATAACATCTGGGAGACCGTTCACGGAAAGGGTTCAAAAGTTCGCCCAAGAACTGAGGATCTTGAATCACACACTGAAGAAGTCAGATCTGCTGCCAATCAAGCAGCATATTGTTGACAAAATGCGGCTGTTATCTGATGCAAGGAGGGGAAAACACTAAGGTTGAAAGAAGATACTAACAATATCATCCGATTCAAGGAGTTTTGCGACAACCTCATAAAATCTGAGGGGGAAAGTCCATCAATCACTGCTTAAGAGGTGAAAAAAGCACTTAAAGGCACGAAGAACTTTTCCGCTGCAGGACCAGATGGTATCCAGAACTTCTGGTGGAAGACGTTTACTTCTACACACCATCACTTGGCCCGCATTTTCACATTATACTCAGAGTCGGAAACGCCCATTCCGCAGTGGCTGGTATTAGGATGCACTATACTCTTACTGAAAAAGGCAACTTCTGCAACCCAGAGAATTACAGGCCAATAACTTGTCTGAGCACACTGTACACGATCTTCACAGCTATCCTTAATGATAGGATTGCTCGACGAATTGAGTCTGTGTGGCGTGAGATGTACGAAAAACGTGGCTCGAGGGGCGTCTTTCAGGGCGATACCATGAGCCCTTTACTTTTTTCCATCACACTTCTGCCTCTATCTCTCGCACTACGAAATTCTTCCGGATACCTCTGTGGCGACACTAACCAGCGCGAGCGTAAGGTCACTCATATATTATATATGGATGATCTGAAAATCTATGCCTCTGGTAAAAGCAAACTTCAAACTGCCATAAATATTGTCAAGAAATACACAGGAGAGATTGGGATGGACTTTGGATTGGATAAATGTGCCAAAATTCATTTGAAGAATGGCAAGATTGTTGGCGTTCCCAAGCACCCTGACCTTGTGGATATAAGTGTTATTAGACATCTTAAAACTGGAGAGACCTATACATACCTAGGCGTGCCTCAAAGCCGCATTCAGGATGCAACAACAGAAAAAGAGTCTCTCCGGAGCAGATACAAGCATCTTCTTCGACAAATTTGTTCTTCCAATCTGTCGTGGTTGAACAAGGTATCTGCGAATAAGATGCCTGCCATCCCGGCTCTACTCTACTCGTTTGGGGTGGCACAATGGACGAAGAACGAAATTTAAGCCCTTGATGTCACCATACGTAAGATCATGCTTATGCATAAAAGCTTGCATATCAATTCGCCAGTTCCTCGATTATACATTTCACGCCGCCAAAGCGGACGCGGACTTCTGAATTTCCAGTGTCTTCCCAACCGAATCGTTATAAGTACAGCTAAGATCGTTGCCAATGACAGAGATCCTCTCCTAAAAATTGTCAGGTCTGGTAGAAAAACAGTCCTGGTCGAAAGAGCAAACTTTTGCTTTTCTCAGATCATTAGGGCTTAATTCTGGTACAGAGGATTTTTTTTTCGCATGCCAAGTCGGTGTCATTTCCACCTTAGCATACTGTGACCGTATTTTATGCCAAAAAGTTCCCAGCGATAGGTGCAGAGCGTGTCATGCACGCGATGAGTACCTGGAACACATACTATCGGGTCGTCCCACCCACGCAGGAACGATGTATATCTACAGACATAATGCGGCCCTGAGAGTGCTTTATTACCACCTTTTTCGCTCTTACGGTGAGCGCTGTGACCCTGCCCTGCCAAACGCTCCAATTGCCAATTGTCCAAAACGAAAAGTGCCAAATTGTATGGAACTACGATTTGCGGACAGTAGTCTCCGTTGCACACTGGAGGCCTGACATTGTTCTCCATGACTTCGAGAAACAAACTATATTCGTGATCGAATTTTTGGCTCCGTCTGAATACAACATCACTGCCAAGGAGAAAGAAAAGGAGGAAAGGTATCAAGATCTTAAAAGGGAGCTCCTACGACTGTGTCCAAAATATTCGGTACAAGTAATTGTCCAAGGCACTTGCGAGATGGATGCGGAAAGCTGTCATCCTTGGGTCGCTTCGCGTACTCAATACACAACTGAGGGCCTGTGTCTTTTTTAGATTTCAGTTTCTCTCAGTGGGACCCTGCGGTGGTTGTTAACCTATTTTGAACACACACACACACACACACACACACACACATATATATATATATAT
>CAKNWW010346838.1:0-10885 GCA_932074435.1 Andricus kollari
AGGACGATTTGGATTTCGTTTGTAACACAATTAATAGTTATTTTCTTCACTGAATTATAATCCTAGTTTTACAATAAATAATTTAATTATTGCAATTCATAATTTTTAATTATTACTTTGAGTCCGAACCGTTTTCCACATTTTTTTGCAGATTACATTTCAATGAAAAAATTTTTTGTGTTTTCCAATAATGCTGTTGAATGTAATAACTATCATGGTAAATATAATGGAGGGCTGGATTTTTCGATGTAGCCATTGATGCATTTGTTTTAATGTTCATGATCTGGTAACTTCCTTTTGTTTTTGAATGCTCGATGGACCACGTTGTGGTGGAATGTCGTTCACAGTTATAATTCTAAAAAATTTTGAGATTGGGTTTCGGGTTCCCAAGGGAGTTTCTTCCTTTTCTTCTGTAGTCATATCTTCAATTACGCCGCTGTGCATGTTTATTTTCACCCGTTTGATAGACTGCAATTTTCGATATATTCCACGAAGATGACTACTTCCCTCCACTATTGCAAATACGTCCCCAGTGGATGTTGTTAAAACATTTCGTTCATTGGCTGGCATAGGCCCACGTGCGTTCTTTTCCAGTTTTAAATGAATCGGTTTATCATCAGGAAATGTGTATCTTCGAATTTCGAATCGTCGGTTCGGATTGGTGTTGGGTATAAGCCGAATAAGTCCAAGTTGTCCAAGTTCATATCCAAATATAAGTACAGGACGATACATGACAGGAGAAGAACTGGATATGCCAGGAGGAGACCTAGGCCTGCCATGAAGAGACATTTCAGGAGGATGGCGCTTTTCAGAAAAATAAAAAGGCCTGTCTCGAGCAACTCCAGGAATAGGCTCTCCATTAGGCAAACAATCAAACTGCGAACTTAAATCTGCAAAAGATAAGAGAGGACTAAATTTTTCTGAAAGTCGACCATCTTACGCTACCAGCGGATGAATGTCTGCGCAGTGGGACAAAGCAAATTGTTCTGGACAAATTATGAACGAGCTTACTATATTGATTTTTCAATTATTATATTTTTTTTATTAAACAACAAAGTTGTCGTTTGTTTTCTTTAAACAGTCCTATTTCTTAGGTTTGCGTAGCCCTGGTCAGAAACCCTTATAGTTTCGATCGGATGACCATCCGACCATCGTTATTTTTTTCAAGGAGGAAATGTGGCGAGAGGTGAAGGGAAAGTGGGAAGAAATGTTTGGAGGGGAAGTAGATGAAGTAGGGAAAGTAGTAAAAGTGAATTTGTTTATAACAATGGTTGAAACAATTTCTCACGCATTTCATACCAGGGCTCTGAATTTAAATGACTTAAACAGTGTCAATCCCAGGAAAATAACTTTTCTGCCATAATTTGCTTATAACGTAATAATTTTTTTTTATTATTCTCACCCACTGCCAAATTATTTTAACGGAGAATTATAACCGATACAAAAATACGTAGATATATTATTATGCTATAATATTCACCAATGAAATTGTGGACAATCGCCAAAGATAAGACGAAAATCTGAACAATCCTCATCTTTTCGAATTCAAGGAGAAACTTAACGAAGAATTGGATTAAAATTATAACTGATAAAGATACGAGTGCTACTTTTTATAGCATACAATATTCTATAAAATTATAATTAACTATATTAAATACATATTGTGTAAATTCTGCTATCGTTATCGCATCAAATACAAGCGTCAAGCTAGAGCTACTGTGATATTTGAATGTCATCAAAGAATTTATCTTTGTTAGTTAAACGTTTTATTATTTGGCACAATATTTCATTAAATTTTTAAAAATTCAAAAATTTTCCAAGAAATAAGGTCATTTGGTTAAAAATTTAACTTCTTCCTTAAAAAATGAATTTTTTGTTGAAAGTTTATATTTGTTAGTTGAAGATTCATCTGCTTCGTAGAAAATTCGCTTTTTTGGCTTGAAAATTCAAGGATTTCGTTAACATTTTTGTTACCCTTTTGGTTGAAAATTAATGTTTTATGTTTGTAAATGTTACTATGTGTATAGAAAGTTTTAATTCTTGGTAGGAAATAGAACACTTGTTGAAAATTAATTTTTTTCCTGAACGAATTCAACTGTTTTTGATTAAAAAATCAAATCGCTTTGGTTGACATTTTTTTGTTAGTTAATAATTAATTCAGGTATTGATATGAAAGACGCCTATTTTCTGATTCCAGTACATCAAAAGTATAGCGAATTTTTGCGCTTTTATTTAACGGAATTTTGTACGAGTTTACGTGTCTACCTTTTGGTATGTGCACTGCACCTTTCGTGTTTAATAAATTAACAAAACCAGTTTTCCACAATTTAAGATCCAGATGTCTCATATCTGTTATCTATCTAGATGATGTACTTTTAATTGCAAAATCAGAAAGAGAATGTTTAAGAAATCTTCATGAAACCAGATCATTATTAGAATCGTTAGGATTTATTCTGAATTTCGAAAAATGTCAACTACAGCCATCTGTAAGGTGTAATTTCTTAGGTTTCATCCTGAATTCAAAAAATTTTCGACTTGAATTAACTGATAAGAAAAGAGAAAGTATTGTAAGTCTAGCTCAAAAGTTTAGAAATAGGAAAAAGTGCAAAATTAGGGAGTTAGCACAGTCTTTAGGCATATTAGTGGCGTCTTGCTTTGCAGTAAATTATGGTCCCTTGTACACTAAAAGATTAGAGAGAGAAAAGGAGTTAGCACTCAAAACTGCAGAAGGAGAATTTGAGAAAACCATGAATTTACCTGAAAATATCACCTCAGATCTCAATTGGTGGATTGAAACAATTCCAAAGGTAGTCGATCCTATAAGAGAGAATAAATTTTAACTTGAGATTTTCTCTGATGCTTCATTATCTGGTTGGGGTATTCCCTGCGATAAAGAAAAATCATATGGATGGTGGAGTCATCAAGAGGGAAGTATTACCCAGAATAGATAACACCACTGCTATTTCGTATATTAATAGAATAGGCAGTGTTAGGTTTCCTAAATTAACTAACTTGTGTACAGAAGTATGGCAGTGGTGTGAGGCAAGAGATATTTGGATTTTCGCTTCGTACATTAGATCGGTTGAAAATATTTATACGGATGCAAAATCGCGCACGATTTTGCCAGATACTGAATGGAAATTAAATGGGAAAGCATTTAAAGATATAACAGATCAATTTTGTGATTTGGAGATAGATTTGTTTGCAACTAATATAAATGCTAAGTGTTCAAAATTTATTTCTTAGCATAAAGATCTAGAGACTATGGCGGTAGACGCATTTACTGCTCGTTGGACAGATTACTATTTCTACGCTTTTCCCCCTTTCTCGATTATTTCAAGGGTTTTGCAAAAAATAATCAGGGACAAAGCGGTAGGAGTAGTTGTGGATCCAATTATACCGAATAGGTCAAACCCCCCTATAAATTTCCCACCCTTAGCTTTTTGTTGCGAGTTATAGACTTTAAAATAATGAAATCAGCAGCGAGTGGAAAGCGGTATGACATCCAGCAGGGAATGAGAAAAGTTTATTTTCTTGCCGCGAGCTTTCAAATCTGTGGATTGGACCGAGCAACTAACGTTACTACAATATTTGACCTAAAGGACGAGACGACTCATATAATTGAAAGCGAACTTTACGTAAAGGTAAGTTCGTTTGCTTGTACAATATGTTGCGGTTTTCTTGCTCATTCCATTGCCCGTGGATACGTTGTTCATTGCAGTATGCACCCCACCCTGACCATGAACTGTCAGTAAAAATGTTTGCAACAGGATTGAAATTTGTTATGCGATTTATCGCTGATCTTATATTTATTTTCCAGTACTGTAAATCTTTAATTAACGTATGCGGAATTGGCATGAAGGATTCGTGATTATTATTGTTGCGTTCTAGAGCAAGAATTTTTTTCTCTTTCGAAGAGTTTCATATGGACCCGACCATATTTCAAGGTTGGACAACATGATTCTAAGGTTCCAATAAAAGTTGGGAAATCTCTTATTTTACTTTGCTTAGCCCTTTCGATTTTTGAAATATGATCCTCGACTTTTACTTTTTCTTTCAGTGGGAAGTTCTACTGTCATTTTTGTCGAATCATAAGCTAAAACGAGAAACTTTGTTCTATTACTTGGGATTAGATCACTTTTTTTGGTATTGATAACGAATCCTAACCTTTCCAAAAGTTTGCACGTTATTTCTATGGTTGCTTGACAGGATCTTATTAAATCACTGAATAAACAAATATTATCTAGATAAATTACTGAAATATAACTTAGGATCTTAAATACGACATGACGGGCTTCATAATTTTTGTGAAGGTCCACGGGGCTGTATTAAGACCAAAAGGTAAACAAAGATATTCATACAGTGTGCCTGCAAATTCAAATCTTAAATACTTTCTGTCTGTTTTGCAACATATACCAAATGAAACACGTCTTTCAAATCAATAGAGGCCATGTAACAATCTTTAGTCATTAACTTTCTAACAACGTTTGCATCATCTAGTTAGAAATGGTCGACATTTATAAAAGCTGCAAAAAATTTTTTTGTTTTTATAACATGAACAGCAATAATAATCATTATTGTTACCTGTACTCAATTCCACACTACCCATGAGGAAGTGACACAACATTTCGAAGATTTGATGTTGATTTAAATCCATCTTTTTTCTTGTGATTGTCCCACTAGGCCTCATCAACATAAATTGATGGATTGATGAATGGAATAAAGGATGGATGGGTTAATGAATGTATTGATGGAGGGATAGATTTTCGAATGTATCTTTTGATGTATTTATTTAAATGTTTATGATCTTGTAACTTCTCTTTGTTTTTGAATTCTCGATGGAACCAGTTGTACTTCTATTGGGTCATCCTTCCATTGTGGTTTTTATTCCTCGCCTGAATCTTCTTCTTCCTCAGTTTGCGATCGTTTCCGGATGGTAGCTTTTATTTCTTCCTCTCCTGCTTCTTCCACGGAGTCGCTCAAAATCTCGGGAACTTTTGCGCAGTCCGGACCGTTGCAAATATAAGAAAATGATGGAACATTTCAGCCCTGACTTCCTGCAGAAAAGGAATTTGAGAAGATCCTTAGGAGGATCATCTAGTTGTCGTTGTGACGGGAGTAAGGCCGGTCCTGCTTCTCTTTTATCCCCATTCATCCGGATTCTTCTGAACACCACGTCAAGAAGAATTCGGAAGCCATACTCCAGTCAAAACCACACAAGATACTGCTCCTGAGACTCTTCTCAAATTCGTCCCCTGCAAATGCAAAAAACGATTCATTGCCGAGTGAGGCAGCGTTATGCTGAACAATGTTGAGTGAGGTGCAGTATCATGCTGAGCAATTTCTTGATAAAAATTTTTTCCTGCAAAATCACCTTGGCAACATCCACATGAAGATGCCCGAAGTTTCATTTATCCCTATAGATTTAAGCTTCAGAAGCAGGCATTAACACTTTAGGATTAGATGAGAGTCACAGGTATATCATTGGACTGAGCATGGAAAATCAATTACTTCCATTCTACGCTGCTCGCAGAGAACATAATTATGAGATGAGAAAAGTTTAAATATGCATGGATGGGGATCTTGCTCACGTGGTTGTCCAAATAAATAAGAATGATCATTAGAATGATCTGTACCAAACCGTATTCGGGTCTAACACTTGTGATGCCTAAATAACACATTTTCAAGAATCTGCGAGTATTCTTTCTACTTTCGATGATTATTTTTATTCTGCCTAAAGTTTTTCGTACCTTTTAATCCTCTATGTATTAATTATAATAATCTACAGTTCGAAAGCCAACAAGACATTCAAAGAATGGTTGCAATTCAATCAATTCCAAATTTTATTATTATTTCAATTTGAGTTCAGACATAGTTCTAAAGTCTTCTCATTCACAAAACCAAACAATCTTGCATATTTAAAATTTGAAAAAAATTTGTCCAGAATATTTAAATCCAAAATTAATAAATTTAAAACTGGCTGTCAAGGCTTTGAATAGAAAGTTTTGAAATGTTTAAAGATTTGATAGTAAAATTGTTATCTTAATATCTGCATTTGAAACTATTATCGATATGGTAGGATTTCGAATTAACAATTTTTGAATCACTGGAAATAAGTATTAATTATGATAATCTACCGTTTGGAAGCCCATTATTGTAAAATAAAACCAATCATGTTCGGCTATTATGAATATAATCCTCTTCTAATTTTTAAAACCTTTTTTATTAAAGAATAATTTACAATTTAAGTTTAGTCATGTAGAAATAAATTCTCTAGAAAAAATCTCATGTTTTATTAGTTAATCCAAAAATATATAATTAATTATGTGGGGGAATGTCGTTCACATCTACAATTCTAAAAAATCTTGAGATTGGGTTTCGGGTTCCCAAGGGAGTTTCTTCCTTTTCTTCTGGAGTCATATCTTCAATTACGCCGCTGTGCATGTTCATTTTCACCCGGCTTATAACCTGCAATTTTCTATATATTCCACGAAGATGACTACTTCCCTCCACTATTGCAAGAACGTCGCCAGTGGATGTTGTTAAGACATTTCGTTCATCGGCTGGCATAGGCCCACGTGCATTCTTTTTCAGTTTTAAATGAATTGGTTTATCATCAGGAAATGTGTATCTTCGAATTTCGAATCGTCGGTGCGGATTTCTGATGGAAATAAGCCGAATGAGTCCAAGTTGTCCACGCTCATATCCAAATATACGCGCAGAACGATACATGCCAGGAGGAGACCTGGACCTGCCACGAAGAGACCTTTCAGGAGAATGGCTTCTCTCAGAAGAATTAAAAGGTCTTTCGGAAGCACCACCAGGAATAGGTTCTCCATTAGGTAAACAATCAAACTGCGAACTTAAATCTGCAAGAGGAAAGAGACAAATAAATAAATTTTAAAGAGATTTTTTAAAACTGATTTTTCAATCATCACATTTTTTATTTAGCAACAAAGTTGACGGTTGACTTTATAAACGGTTCTATTTTTAGGGCCTAGCCCTGGACAGAAACTCTTATAGCTTTGTTCGGGTGTCCATATGTCCTTCGTTCTTTATTCAAGGAGAGGAAGAGAGGAGAATTTAGATAAGATGAGGGGAAATAAGAGGGAAAGTGTGGCGAAACAGGTGGAGTGTAATTTGAAGAAATGAGGCGCATGGTGAAGGGAAAATGAGAGGAAATTATTTCCAAATATAAGTACAGAACGATATATGCCAGGAGGAGACCAGGTCCTGCCACGAAGAGACCTTTCAGGAGAATGGCTTTGTAGGGGATGAAAATGTACTTAAGGGGAAATAAGGTGAGCGGAAGTATAGGAATTGAATGTAAATTTGTTTATAAAAATAGTTGAAGAAATTGACAGATAGCATCTATTTTTAATTAATTATAACGAAATCTTAATTAATCACGCATTTTATACCAATACTCTGGATTTAAATGGTACTTCTGAAAAATTAAAAAATTAACTAAATTTTGCATCAAAAATCCAGAAATACAAATCTTTTCGAAATTTACGAAGCTTTCCGAAAAAATATAAATAAAATCATACATATATTATTATACTATTATATTCACCAATCAAATTGTGGATGACCGCCAATGATAAGACGAGAATATGAACAAGCCTCATCTTTTTTAATTCAACGAGAAACTTAATGCATAATGAGGTTAAAAATGTAACTGATCAAGATTCGAGTGCTTCTTTTTATAGCATACAATATTCTATAAAATTATAAATTATTATCTAAAATACATATTGTGTAAAATTCCACCATCGTCATCGTTATCGTCAAAATTGACCTTCTGTGAGATTTGAATTTCATTTGAGAATTTATCTTTTTTGGTTTCAAGTTTTATTATTAGGGTCAACATTTTATGATATTGTTAAAAATTCAAGAATTTGGAAGAAATAAATTCATGTTGGTTAAAAATTAATTTTTGGTTTGTAAATTGACTTTTTAACTAAAAGTTAAACTATTCAATTTGAAGATTTATCATTTTAGTTAAATATTCATCTCTTTGGTTAAACATTCAATTTACTAGCGGAAAATTCGTTTGTTTTTTTTGTTTAAAATGATAATATTTTGTTTAAACATCACGTATTTCGCTAGACATTAATTTCTTGTTTGAAATTAAACTTTTGTTAAAAATTAATTTTGCTTATTGAAAATTAATTAAAATTGATCTTTTTTGTTTAAAACTTCTACTATTTCGTAGAAAAATTACATGTTTTGTTGTTTAGTCAAAAATTTTTTCTTTTTTACAAAAATCAACTCTTAAGTTGAAAATTGATCTTTTTGGGAGAAATTCAACTGTTTTCAGTTAAAAATTTGTCGCTTTGGTTGAACTTCTTTTTTTTTGTTTGAAATTAATTTTTTTAAGTAATGATATAGCTATTCTATTTAAAGATTCATCATTTGAGTACTTGGCTAAAAATTGATATTTTTTATTTTAAAATTAAACGTTTGTTAAAAATATAACCCCTAAATGGTTTGGTAGTCTCAAAATCAAGTGTAAATTGTAACTGTTAAATCTGGTCCAAGAACGCGAATAAATATTGCCTGTTTGCTAAGCAATCATACAAAAAATTTAATCGTGGAATAGAAATTTGCAGGAAATTTAAAATAAGAGATTCGCTTCCTGCGTTCGTTTTTATCAGATGAAACGTCACAGACAAAATCGAGAATTTCTGATTTTTCATAATATTATAATATTTTAAAAATAATAGATTTTCAAAATGTTATAACAAATGAACAAAAGCGACCATTTTCATATTTTCAGTATTTTGAATATTTTCACTATTATCATGAAGATTTTAGCTTAAACGCTCTCAATGTTTTGGAATTCTTTTAAGTCCCTAAATATCCTAAATGTACTGAAATCCTCAGACTCTTTAAGATGTTTTTCTTATAGATAATTTTAGGTGAAAATTAATTTCTTTGCTTGAAGATTAAATAATTCATTGAATTCTTTTTAAATCACCTTTTTGGTAAAAAATGTATTTATTTTCTAGAAGATTTATCTATTTTAATATCTATTATAATCTACCGTTTGCAAGCCCATTATTGTAAAATAAAACTAATCATGTTCGGCTATTATGAATATAATCCTCTTGTAATTCTTAAAACCTTTTTTATTAAAGAATAATTTACAATTTAAGTTTAATCAAGTAGAAATAAATTTTCTAGAATGAAAATTTCTGATTTGGAAATTGTAACAATCAAGCTTTTGTCAATAACGTATGCAAATTCCCGAAACAACAATTGTTTAAGAAAAAGATTACCAATTACATCTACAATTTCGATCCCGCTTGGGATGAAAAAAATCTCATGATTTATTAGCAAATTGAAAAAAATTAATTAATGGTGTGGTGGAATGTCGTTCACAGTTATAATTCTAAAAAATTTTGAGATTGGATTTCGGGTTCCCAAGGGAGTTTCTTCCTTTTCCTCTGGAGTCATATCTTCAATTACGCCGCTGTGCATTCTTATTTTCACCCGGCTTACAAACTGCGATGTTCTATATATTCCACGAAGATGACTACTTCCCTCCACTACTGCAAGTATGTCGCCAGTGGATGTTGTTAAAACAGTTCGTTCATCGGCTGGCATGAGCCCACGTGCATTATTTTTTAGTCTCAAATGAATTGAGTTATCATCAGGAAATGTGTATCTTCGAATTTCGAAACGTCGGTTCGGATTGGTTTTGGGTATAAGCCGAATAAGTCGAAGTTGTCCAAGTTCATATCCAAATACAAGTTCGGGAGGATGCATGCCAGGAGGAGACCTGGACCTGCCATGAAGAGACCTGGACCTGCCATGAAGAGACCTTTCAGGAGAATGGCTTCTGTCAGATGAGTAAGAAGGTCTGCCGCGAGGAACACCAGGAATAGGTTCTCCATTAGGTAAACATTCAAACTGCGAACTTAAATCTGCAAAAGATAAGAGAGGACAGCATTATTTTTAAAGTCGACAATCTTACGCTACCAGTGGATGAATGTCTGCGCAGTGAAACAAATCAAATTGTTCTGGACAAATTAGTTCCGAGCTTACTATTTTGATGCGATTGAACCATCTTTTCTCTAAAATCAAAGCTGCCTACATTCCAATGAGATTTGTGGAAGCTGATTTTTCAATTATTAAATTTTTGGTTTAAAAAAAGAGGAGGGGGAGAGTGGTTTAGGGAAGTGGGAGGAAATGATTGGAGGAGAAGTAGATAAAGTAGGGAAAGTAGGAAAAGTGAATTATTTTATAACAATGGTTGAAACAATTGCCAGATAACATCTATTTTCAATTAATTTGATGAAATCTTAATCTCTCGCGCATTTCATACCACTAATCTGGATTTAAATGAGCTAAACACTGTCAATCCCAGGAAAATAACTTTTTTCCATAATTTGCTTATAACGTCATAATTTTTTTTTATTATTCTCACCCACTGCAAAATTATTTCAACTGAGAATTATGACAGATACAAAAATATATAGATATATTATTATGCTATTATATTCACCAATCAAATTGTGGACAATCGCTAAGGATAAGACGAAAATCTGAACAAGCCTCATCTTTTCGAATTCAAGGAGAAACTTAACGAAGAATTGGATGAAAAATATAAATGATAAAGATTCGAGTTCTATTTCTTATAGCATACAGTATTCTATAAAATTATAATTAATTATATAAAATACATATTGTGTAAAATTCTGCTATCGTTATCTCATCAAATAGAAGCGTCAAGCTAGAGCTACTGTGATATTTGAATTTCATCAAAGAATTTATCTTTTTTAGTTAAACGTTTTATTATTTGGCACAATATTTTATTAGATTTGTAAAAATTCAAAAATTTTCCAAGAAATAAGGTCATTTGGTTAGAAATTTAACT
>CAKNWW010346839.1:0-18782 GCA_932074435.1 Andricus kollari
TGGGTGAGACACCCTGATAGTATGTTTTCTAGGTACTCAGCGCGTGCAGGACACGCTCTGCACCTATCGCTGGGAACTTCTTGACATGAAATGTGGTCACGATATACCAAGGTGGAAATGAAACCATTCTGGCATGCGAAAATGAACTCCTTTGTACCTGAGTTAAGGCCTAATGATCTGAGGAAATAAAAAATTTGCTCTTTCAGCAAGGACTGTTTTTCTACATTTCTGTAAAATTAAGGCCAAGGGTCTCGGCCGCCTGTTCCGCGTTTTTGTAAAGGAATGCTCCTTTGACATTTATCTCGTGTTTCCTGAGCATTTTTAGGAGAGGATCTCTGCCATTTGCAACAATGTAAGCTGTACTTAGAACGATTCGGTTATGAAGACATTGGATTTTCTAAAGTCCGCACCCGCCTTGACGGCGCGATGTATAATCGCGGAATGGACGAATTGATATGCATGCTCTTATGCATATGGGGCATAATTTCTCAAGTGTACCCACCTTGAAAATGAAAGTTGTCCGATCGGGCTAAAAATTGGCTCGATCGTAGTCCTATTAGATATTACTCCGCACGCCAAAAATTAATTAATTTGGGTCATTATTCATAAAAGTGGAGGGGGTAAAATTTTTGGTTTTTTAAGAAAGGCCTTACTTTGAAACATTTGTAACTTTTTTCCTATTGCTTTAAACAAAATTGCACTACAAATGTCGTTTATAGATTTTTTTACATACTTTTTGGCGGTCGTAAGGATTTTAAAAAAAAGTCCAAATTTGACCCTAATTTTTGAAAATCAAAAATAAATTTGACGTTTTTTCAAATTTCGACACTTTTTTTTCTTCAAAATAGTTTTAAAAGAAAGCTGAGATTTTTTCCTATAAGGTCCCCAATTTTCAGAGTGGGAAATTCATTTGTCTTCGAGTAATAGAACGATACGTAAACAAAATGCCATGATAGAGCGGCTGGCGCGCGATCTCCCCTAGTGCGCTCACGCCAAGGATCTTTGTGCAACGCTTTAGTGCCATTTTTTAAAGTTATGTAATATTTTATGCTACTAAAAATTGTTTTTTTTTCAAAAAGTGAGTCATAAAGCAACTAATCTTGAACTCCGTGGTCTTGCCCACGACTTCCGTTTGAAATTCCCTACACTACCAGAAGGAGCTCAAATTTGCAGTTCATGTAGATACCAACTCAACAACTCAGCAGGAATATCATCCTTGAACTCTGGTGATATTGCAGAACCTTCCGGTGGAGATAAAGTAGATACTGAGGATCATGAAATAATATCTGACGATGATGAAGATTAGCTATATGACAGCGAAAAATATTTAGATGTCTTAGGCACCAATCTGCAGTGTGAGAAAAAATATCATAAAGCTGGTGTTGAAGTACTTGGTCTAATCATCAAAAAATGCAATGCCTCTAAAGATCTTCAAGAACAATTTGAACACTTCTCGCTTGCACCAAAATCATGGGACGAAGAAAACTGATGCAGGTGCTCAATACATCAGAGCGAAAAGCAAGAAATGCTCGACCATTGAACCACCCCAAACGAGACAGATTTGAATACCAAATCTTTTGAACAAGATGCTTATATCTGCTTCTGAGAGAATTTATGAACATGCCATTTGCAATACAACGTAGATAAAAATTTTTACCCATATAAACATTATGGAAAAAAGTTATGAATTTTATGACAGATACGAAAAAGTGGCAAGTTCTGTTATTTTAACTGCATATGGGACCGTCCGCAAAGAAAGAGACCTAACGCGCGGTAGTTGCATTTTATAGGAGGAGCAATTGAAAAGGCGGTGCAACACAGGAATTCTATACGAGGGCTTCAGTTTGCAGTTTAATAACAATCAGAATTCTTAAAATACAGAAACAATATTTTTGTCTTATCAGAAAGTAAATAAAAATCTATCGATCGGTGTAGGAAACTAAAAGTAGGTTTTTTCCGCGTTAGATCCCTTTCTTCGCGGACGGTCACATATATGTCTTTCGCCATTTGCACGGCTGAAAAGGATCAATTTGTAGGGGTGTCGTTTTACTTTTAAAAAGCAATGTTGGCCCATATGAACCATATATGTATCCCTGTATAGATCTTACATAACTTCGATTATTGACGTCAAATTCATCATCTTTCTCCTTAATCTCATCATTATCATTAATGGAATTTTCCTGAGTTGTGGCGCTACGAGTGTGGGTCACCTTTTCTGGAGATAGAAAATAAATTTAATAAATTTAGAAGTTATGTATAAGCTATTCAAGTCATATTTGAATATAAAAAATAAAGAAGTGATCTGATAATGTCCTGCTAGCATAGGATGTGTAAATTGTAGCAAAATATTGCTGTTTCCTTCAAATATAATATCAGACTGCAAAGTACTTAAAGATCAATATTACTTGCAATTTCATCAAAACATTAGGCGAGAAAGATATATATATATATATATTTGTTTGTTTTCTTAATTATGAGGATCAAAAGATACTATTGGACATTACGTATTGTTGCTTCGTGTCCCTTTGAGTAATCTTCAATATACCTGTAACAAAAAGAATTTTTTCGCGTAAAAAAAATTCTATTTAGATTTCTTTGTATCACATACAAAATTAATATTATTGAATGTTATTTTAATTGAAAATTATTGCTTTTGGCGCGAGAACGAGTTTAGATTTGGTTAAATAAAAGAAAAGAAGTCCATTTGGTTTTGCTGGTTTGTTGTGTAAATCAAAAAAAATTAGTAGGCGAGACCACCCTACAATCGATAATGATCCTACAGTAGATAATCGTTAATTTAAAATAATAATGTACGTAAAATAGTCTTTTCATTAACAATTATCTACTGTAGGTTCGAACAAAAAATTGAAGTTAGATGACTTACTTCCTGATAACGTCCAATTGCTTTTCCTGCTCTTGAATAGAACCATGGACAGCGTCAACAACGAAATCTTTCACTGTTAGGCAATCAACCATATCAGGAACATCATCATTTGATGAATGGACATCAGCAATTCCGGTACAGAATAGAGACATCACAACAGCACCGATGCATAAAAATGATTGAGCCATTCTGTAAGTATTGGAAACAGTTTCATTACAGAGCATGCGACACAGTATATATATATACTAGGCTAGAGTAATAGAAATTGTTTTGAGGATAACGCATTTTTTCAATATTTTTCGGATTTTTTATCTTTAGCCGCATGAGTCCCAATCATAAAGGTTTCTCAAATTTTAAAAAGTTCATTCTTCATGGAGAGAAACGGAAGTTTACCTCAACATCTACATTTTTCAGTTTCACATATTTAATGTTTAACTATAGAACAACCATCTAGATGTTAAAGGTTAGTTTCTGTGGATATTGAAGATATGCAATACAGAGCGTTCTTAACTCGAAGAATTTTTTAAAGAAGAAACCGTACTTGCGTCAACCATTTTATTCTATTCAAATAATTTACAGCATCATTAACCCTAAAGCACCACCGGGGAATGAGAAAACCCCATTTTTTTCGCTATTATTATTAAAAAGTAATAAAATGACATGAAAAAATCAAGAGGTAAGCATTAAAAAACGTTCCCCCCACTTTTCATCAGAAAAAAACACTTCAAGTTCACAAATAAATACGTTTATTCAAAGCTGCACTATGACATTTTTTTTCTTGAAGAGCTACATTTTGAGAATTACAGGTTAAATTGTTAGGTTAAAATATCAAAAATTGACATAGTTATGACTTTTTTCGTGAAAAAAGTCATTTTTCACGTTTTCGTAAGATTTTTATTTTTCTAACACGCAGCAAAAATTTTTTCGTCGATAAAACCTTATCTACACACTAAAAGGATAGTTGAAGAGTATTCAGTAATTTTTTGGAATTGAAATAACGGCTACTTTCTTTGCAATATGATATTTTCCAACAAGGGGGTCGCCCACGACCCCACATGACGCTTTGTGTTATTATTACATAGCATGACGCTTTAAGGGTTAATAATGTTTGGAAACGAAATATTAGTAATCATTACTTTCCCACAAGTTCACGTACGATAGGAAATGGAATCGAAAGACATTGACTATCAGCTTTATGAAGTGGCCGCCAGAGGTCTGGCGTATTTCCCTGTACGATTTTAATATATTCGATGTTTCAGTTTAACATAAAAATATATTTAAACATAATATCTCAAAAACATAGTAGAAGTTATATGTTAATATATGAATGTTCGACGGTATTAGCTTATACTTTGAACATCTGGTATTGAACATCCATTTTTCTTCGCGTAAGAATGCAAAAATGCTTATATTTAGTACGTCTACAGATTTCGGTGAGAATTAATATAATACAAGTTCACTTTAGTAAAATAATTTTTTAACAATATAGATTTTTTGGCATATGTTTTCAGGATTTGGTCAATGGAAGATTTATTTGAAAAATGTGTAAAATGTTTTTCACAAAACTCTTTTATTTGTAGTCACAAAATCCTAATTAAAGTAACAAAACTCACACCTTGCAAATGGTGCTAATCTTGCACTCTAATTGTCCAAAAAGTAATTGTCCAGTAGAAAACCGTACCTGCTAGAAACAAACAATTGTTTGTCCAAGCCTATCGAAAAGTTGGCCATTGCATGCCTTTAGGGCAAACGTGCGGGGAAAAATTTGTCTGGTAAAAAGTATAGAAATAGTTGTGGAATTATAGACGGATACCAAAATCTTATAAATCATGAATTGATTTCAACAAAAGATTTCGCACTTTTCAAATTGAGTGCAAATGAGTCTTTTAATTCTTGATAATATTCTGGGAAAACAGGGTTCGTATTACGTATAAAACATGTAAGTAAGAAACCCAATTTAGTTCACGATGATTGCAGAAAAGTTGCAAATATTTTTATTTTGGGTCAAAAGAATATTTATAAATTCCTAAAGTAAAAAGGAGTGCGCGAATATTGCATTAAGTCACAGGCAGTCTGGGAAAATCTATCTTCGGAGTCGATAAAGGGCAATAAAGATCTTGGCGATATCAGATCAAAGAAGACACGTGTTTTCAATGATTTTATTATTCTTATTTTCTAAGGAATTTTTTCAAACCTTTCCCTATATTCCAGTAACTCTCATTTTATGACGTTAATACAGTCGAACTCAGATATAACGCTGGTTTTTGGGCTGACCTTGGACCTGACCTACCCTAACCGAACTGGAAACATCTCCACTCCGAACGTAAACAGTCAGGGTCGTATGAAACGTTTCCGGTGGATTTTACTGCGTGGTAAAAATATGTTGAAAATTGTTTTGCTAATACCGAGACAAGGGTAAACTAAATATTTAACGGAATCGAGGAAGAAATTTTGCTGTTACACGTTAAGTAATGTGTTTCCTGCTTACGTATTAGGTGCGCAACTAAGTTCCCGCTGTTTGTCAAAAGATGGCTGCAGCACCAAGTGGGGGTCGATTTGGACATATCCAAAACGGTTAAATTCAAGCTTAGACATATGGTAAACAAACCGTTGTGACACATTAGTGACCTTTGTTTTGGCGTCTTACTTTTGGTTGTGTGAAAATGTCTGATTTTGTGCCAAATTATCTTCATTTACGGGAAGTGTTGATTTTCTTGTTTCATTCGATGAAAACGGCGGCTGAAGCGCATCGAGACCCGCAAAAAGTTTGAGAAGATGCTGCTCTAAAGTGAAACAACGTGCCGTGATTGCTTCTGTCGCTTCAAAGACGATGATTTCGATGTTGACGACCGTCCGGGTGAAAGAAGGCCAAAAACCTTTGAAGACGCTGAATTAGGAGCATTGGTCGATGAGGATACGTGCCAAACACAAGAAGAGCTTGCTTCAACATTAGGAGTTACCCGTTAAGCCATTTACAAGCGATTGCATGCCTTGGGAATGATTCAAAAACAAGGAACTTGGGTTCCTTATGATTTGAAGCCAAGGGACGTTGAGCGTCGTTTTTCCGCCCGTGAACAACTGCTTCAGCGGAAAAAAGGAAGGGTTTTCTTCATCGCATCGCGACGAGTGATGAAAAATGGATTCGCCACAGCGACCCAAAGAGAAGACAGTCATGGGGACTGCCCGGCCATGCTTCTACGTCGTCGGCTCGGCTGAATATTCACGCTGCGCTGCGAAGGTTATGCTGTGTATTTGGTACAACCAATTCGGTGTTGTTTATTATGAGCTGTCAAAACCAAACGAAACCATCACGGGGGAAGGTTATCGACTTCAACTGATGCGATTGAGCCGAGCGTTGCGCGAAAAACGGTCACAATACGAGCAGAGTCACGAAAAAGTGATTCTACAGCATGACAACGCTCGGTATTCCCCAGATATTGCGCCGTCCGATTATTCCCTGTACCGGTCGATGGCACATGGTCTGTTTGCTCAGCAGCTCCGCTTATATGAGGACATCCAAAACTTGTTTGATTCATGGATCGCTACAAAAAATGAACACTTTTACCGAAACGGTATTGAAACTATACCAGAAAGATGGGGAACAATTGTAGCTAACGATGGGCAATACTTCGAATAATAATTTGTAATTATTGTTTTACAATAAATTTGCATTGTTATAAACAAAACAGCGGGAACTTAGTTGCGCACCTAATACTTAAAACGTTTGCGGGCCGCTGAGCATCTCGTTTAAAAGGAGACTTTCTCTTCAATAATCGGTCCATATAATCTGTCGCTCGTTTGGTTAAACCATTCGAAGACAGCAGTATCCAAAATCACATATCTATTTTTACCAAAACACCACACGTCAACACTTTAAGTGGGAAATACGGACTTTTGCCTATATAGTGCATAATGATGACGCAGTTTCATAACCAGACATACGAAGAAGTTATTCAACAGAATATCACTTACTTACATAAATATTAGATTAACTACCCACGAAAAAGACAGTTTTCGCACTACAGTGGGACTTCGATGCCTGAATTCGATCGGACCTCTCTTTCTGCCATGTGATAAGATAGAGACGATCCGATTGTGTTCCAATGGAGGGTCTTCGTTTCGAAACGTCCATACTCTCTCTACCTCTGTCTATCCAATACTTCTTTTTCTTGGTTTTCTTTGTCGAATCGTAGAGCCTATTAGTAGCTACGTGAGTGCCACAAATTTAGAAGAAATTTCAATTAAATATTAACAAGAAATCTTGGAGTAAGTAATTACTTTTAAAACGTAGTATAACATTTTTGATTAAAAAGAATTTAAATTCACTGCTATTTTTCATGAACATTGCTCCAATAACATCGCGATACTACTTCGCGAGATATATTCGCGTATCAGATGGCGCTGTTGTCAATGTCAAAGACAGACTCACTCGATCGCAGGAGATAATCTGCAGTGGGACTCCAGGGCCGTTACGAAGGCGACAATCGAACGGATCTCTTTTTCTAACGTGTGAAGGTAAAAAAGGGGTCCGTTCGATTTCGACTTCGTAGGGGCCCCGGAGTCCCACTGCTGACCAGGCCCATCAGCTTCAGTTGGCTTTGGTCATTAAAGCCCCACTGTTGGTCGACGTGAGCTCGCCATCGTGCTTACTCGCTATATGTGTGCTTCGCACTTCGAGTGAACTGCCGTAACATCATAACGCACTTGCACAGGTAGGCCGTTAGGGTAAAGCGCCTTACCGAACCGCTCCTATTTTGTCACGCCTTCGTGAACACCGCACACCCCGCGCAGCTCCCCTCCATCATACATGTGGCGCGGCGTTAATTCTTGGAAGGGATATATCCGTTACAAATTAAAAAAATTAATATTTTATATCAGAATAAAACTAAAATTGACTAGATAAAAGCAATTTTTTCCTTTATATATTGGACAAGTGACAAATTTATTACACTATTTCATTAAAAATAGAGTTTTGCTATGCATTACTAGTTATCTTATAATAATATAATTTGAATAAAAAACTGTTTTTTTTTAGTTCTTATAAAATTATTTATGTATACGTTTTCAATGTTTAACAGGAGTGGAATAATGGAAAAGCAATGCCTTCATTCCATACTCCTCCATGTCCCGTTTAGGTACTGTACAACCTTGCCCTGAATCGCAATGACGAATCCTTCCAGTTCTGTAAAGAGGACGCCCCTTTTATGCCAAATATTGGATGCCTCACTATTTACTTGGATTGGTTTTTTGTCGCAATTGCGTTTCTAATTCCTCTATGGTTTCTGCCCTAATATTCAAGGCCTCCTCCGAGTAAAAATTCAAGGGCGTGTAATCTAAATCCGCTTTACAGTCTTATAATTATTACATGTTATTATTGTTTTTAATAAGTTGCTCTTGGGCGAAATCGGTTCTTCATCGTCAGCCACGGATTAAATCAAGTGCCTGATGAGATGAGGATACTATGAATTAATTAAATATGATGTAGCCTCTGGATGCTTTCTTAGAACTATCATAAAGTCTTATCTTAAAAAATGAGAAAGCTCATTTTTTTCTCAGATTCAATATGGCTACAACCTGAAGCGGTTCAGTATAATTTCATGAATCATATTTATAAAATTTAATTCGGGCAGGAGAAAATGTAATCCGATACGCTACTGAGCGATTCTCGCGAATTCTTATGTGAAAGAGTAAGATACATCACATGCATTGGTTACGTGAAAGCAGAGTGATTGCGTGTGCAACCAATTGAAAACAGGGGATGAATGGGCCCGCGGCAACGAGATAGCTCTCGATACGAAAGAAAGCACAGGTAGTCAGTCTGCGCTAAACTCTAGGAAAGGCCACAGGTTTGGCGCCAGGCTCACGGTTTCTGTCAAAACTAATTGATTCTCACAATTTTGTTCGCCGGAACGTCGAGCTGAGAGCTCGTAGGTATAGAGCTTGCTAACCATTACGAGTAACTGAAATGCGCATTTAAAGCAAAGGAGCCCAAATTAAGTAGGAATTAAATTTCATCAACGTAATTGAATGTTTAAAAAAGTGTTACTCCTCATGCACTTTTCCCAATCCAGGCATAATATCGTGACTGAATAATTTTAAGCAATGCTAGACACGATAGATCCTCTATCAATTCGTCACCATACGGGAGATTAAGGATCCTCGTGCAAAATCTTCAAATTAGTTTAAACGAATGCGTCGTTAAAGTGGAAAGGAGGCAAGTGAAAATTGTTTTTCCTGTGAAGTGTTTGGTAAAATAGGAAGGACCAGATTGAATTTTTAACTCGTTCGCATACGGGAACTAATTCAATTGAGTCGCTTTTCTTTTGCCAAATACTAATTGGTCACAATAAAATCAATCTTTAACACGCTAAAATAAAAAGTTCCAGGCATCCTAGGAATTCAATAGTTCCAGAATGGATCCTATAATTTGGTATTTGAGCAATAAAGGTATATGAAGAGAGATTAGGGATTAGTGTCAGAACATTAGGAGGGCGAAAATAAGGCCCAAAAAGACACATTATCATTGAATTTAATAGCTAGGAAAATGGGGCCTGACTTCGTGATCAAGAAAAAATTTCCCTGAGTTTTGCACGAAATAAATTCCCATTTGATCAAATAATTTGCAAACCAAATTCCAGTTGTTTATCAGGAAGAGGAAAATTTAATCAGAATAATTCATCAAGACAAAATCCGGGCCTCAACATTATTACGCACGGGCTATCCCAGTATATTTTATTAGTCACGGACGCATTTCTGCAATGCAATTAAGTGTTCTAATAAGAGCAGTATGCATAAATTGATATATTGAGCAAAGCCTGGTTTTTACGCCATCAGCTACGGACTGAGTTGCAGCCAAATGCATGATAGGGGACCTATAGCTGAAGGTGAGATCCAAACCACTTAAACCTCGGTAAGTTAGTATTGGTATTACCACGATGGAGTTGTCGTGGTTGCTCCGATTATACTTACACAAAAATAACAGTTTTTAATAACCAATTTTAACAAATTTCCACATTATGGGTTAGAAATTTAATTTTGCTTTTTTTGGATATTATTTGAAACTTAGTTTCAGGCTAACTCTTTATAACTGTTTTTAATATTATGACTCAACAATCTTTTTCATTCAAGAATTTATAATTTTTTTAAATTTTTGCATATATACGAGCAACCACAACAGTCCCTACTTATCTTTGTTGTTTAACTCAGTTTGAACCTTTTTTTAACCTGATTTTAATGATCAATTTTAATCTGATGAGGAAACTGGTATATGTTTCGAAACGTCATACGTTTTAATTACGCTTATGATCTTGACACAATAAATTATACTATTCTTGTCTGGAAGCAGTTGTTTTGACTTTTGTCACCACTTGCATCTAGTATATTCCCAGACTTTAAACATAAGAAGGATTTAACATCACATAATTTCTTCAATATTTCTACCTAGGTAAAAGTATAAAGAAATATTTCAGGAGTACCGGCTCAGGGATTGAACCCCGCATCTCTAACGTGAAGTGCGAGCGCCTAACCGCATGCGTCACAGATGCTCCGTTGTAGAAAAAATATGTGGAAGCTCATTTTTCTCTTGCTTATAAGGTTATATGGTACATTAAAATGTTTCGCCCGCATGTATATATATATATATATATATAATTTAAAAAAAGCGATAAACAACCACCGCCAGATCAGTCTGGGAGCAAGCTAAAAATGACAACGGATCCCAGTAGAAGCGCGATAAAACACACCTATGGCCACGTCTCACGACCGTCAGATGGGTGACCACAGGACACGATGAAATCACAACGAAAGGCCGGGAAACCCCTCGTACGTCTTGAGAACACGAAGCGACCTAAGGATGACAGCCTTCTGCATCCATTTCGCAAGTTCCTTGGCATATTTTTGGCACGCGGGAATGACATTAAGGTTACGAACCAGTGATAGTTTCGCACCTGCAAGAGCACGGATCACAAGAACAATTACATTCACCGAATATTTTGGGTATAGTTGTTACAACTTCCTTTTAAGGTCTTGATACCTTCCCTCCTTTTCCTTTTCCTTGGCAGTGATGTTCTAGTCAGCCGGAGTCGGGAATTCGATCATGAATATAGTTCGTTCCTTGAAGTCTTCCAGAACGATGTCAGGCTACATGTATGAAAAATATGGCAACAATTGTAAAGTATTAGATACCGATACGCATAGCTTGATATACGAAGTAAATGTGATGACATTTACGATGATATGAAAGAGGATATGAAGAACATTTTATGTCAATTCGATACGTCAGACTATCCTTCAGACAATATTTTCGGAATACCGCAAGCCAACAAGAAAGTTTTGGGTCTAATGAAAGACGGATGTTCAGGTCAAATTATTACGGAATTGGTTGGCTTGCGTAGCAAGATTTACAGTATTCGCGCAAACGGTGAAGACTTTGTTAAAAAAGCAAAAAGGGTGAAATCTAATGTCGTGAGGAAATCAATCATCTTCAATGACTATACGGAATGCCTATGATACTTGATTGCACAATCTAGAACACAATATGCAATCAGGTCTAGACTGCACAACGTTGAAACCCTTAAACAAATAAAAATTGCACTGAGTAATAATAAATAATAAGTAATAAAGTAAATAAAGTAAAATAAAAATTGCACGATTATTATTACAAAATAGTACTGATACTCTCGCATGGGGTAATTACCAAATTATGGATATTGATATGATGATGACGACGATGACTTCCTTAGCGATAGTGATATGGAACTTTTAGATCTTCTGGTGAAAGATTAATTATTAAAAAATAGTACTAATACTCTCGCATGGGGGTCCTCGGGTTGCGGATAGAGGGTCCCTGCACCAAGGGTTTCTGCTGAATATGGTTACAATAATTAATAAGCAGTCGCGGACAATTGTTCAGGGATGGTCCCGAAGGAATAACCCCTAAGCGGAGGCGTGACAACCGTGCCGAAAACTAAATGGCACCTGGGTGAGTTGTCGTAAACGGTGACTCTGGGATACTGGGCGACCCTTCAGAGTATGCAGCCTTATCCTTGCATGCGGGGCTCTACAAGGATGGATTAACCCTTTCCCTAGCTGCTCGTGGGAACAAAAATGACACCACCAAAACACCTAAAAATTGTAAATGTGGTTCAAAACGATCGAACACGCAGAGCACCCGACAATGGGTCGGCGACCAATGCCGATAATCCTAGAGCATTATACCTGTTCACCGAGACCTTATGGTGCGTATGGATACTCTGTGGTGCCAAAAACACCCAGAGCTTCAGCACGTTTCAAGAACTTCTGGTGGAAAAAGTTTACTTCTACACACCAACATTAGGCCCGCCTATTCACCTCATTTTTAAAGTCAGTGTAGCAGGCTGTCGAGAGAACCTGCTAATTGACAGGTGTGTCTGCAAAGACGCTGCAGCTCATCAGCGCGTCCTGTCAATGGCCTGGATTCACTACCGGAAAGCTTTCGATTCAACCTCCCATAGACTTATCATCTGTCTGTTGGAAAGCTTGAAAGTGCATCCACACATAGTGAGATGCATAGAGAGATTTATGCCTCTTTGGAAAACTAGATTTACTATCACATCTGGAAATTATCGTGTGACAACAAGCAACGTCACCTTCCAGAGGGGCGTCTTTCAGGGCGATACCATGAGCCCTTTACTTTTTTGCATCACACTTCTGGCCCTATGTCTCACACTACGAAATTCTTCTGGATACCTCTGTGGCAACACTAACCAGCGCGAGCATAAGGTCACTCATGTATTTTATATGGATGACCTGAAGCTCTATGCCTCTGGTAAAGGCAAACTTTAAACTGCCATAAATATCATCGCGAAGTATGCAGGAGAGATTGGGATGGACTTTGGGTTGGATAAATGTGCCAAAATTCATCTGAAGAACGGAAAGATTTTCGGCGTTCCCGAGGACCCTGAGCTTGTGGATATAAGTGTTAAAATATGGACACTGGAGATGAATATACAGACTTGGGCGTGCCTCAAAGCCGCATTCAGGACATAACATCAGTAAAGGAGACTCTCCAAAGCAGATACAAGCATCTTCTTCGACAGATTTGGTCTCCCAATCTGTCAGCGTTGAACAAGATATCAGCGACTAACATGCTTGCCGTCCCGGTTCTACTCTACTCGTTTGGGGTGGTTTAATGGACGAAGAACGAACTTAAGGCTCTTGATGTCACCACACGTAAGATCATGCATATGAATAAAATCTTGCATATGAATTCGTCAGTTCCGCGATTATACATTTCACGCCGTCAAGGCGGACGCGGACTTCTGAATCTCCAGTGTCTTCATAACGTTGTGATTTCACCGCGGTCCTACTGGGAGCCGGTGTCATTTTTAGATGGCAGTTGCTCCCAGTGAGACCCTGCGATTGTTCTTTAACCTTATTCAAAGTTGGTTTAAAATTGATTCAACGTTTGTTCGTCGTCGGTTCAACGTTGGTTCAACATTGGTCCAACCTTGGTTCAACATTGATTCAAAGTTGGTTTAACATTGGCTTAACATTGGTGCATCGTTGATTCAACGTTGGTTCAGCATTGCACATATTTGATTCAACATTGCGCGAAGTTGATCTAACATTTTATTAAAGTTGATCACATATCTGATTTATGTATCCAGCTGTTGTGTGAACTGTCAAAACCTAACCACTTTACAAATATGTTGTTATCACGTTTCTTGATTACTTTTTCCACACGGTGGAATGTCTCGATGTTTAACTTTGAGAAGTTCTTGCTCATAAAATCCGCCACCAACGGGTTGTTATTCATAGTCTTTAAGCCTGTACGTCTCTGGATTCGTAAGCATAACTCGATCCACAGTGAATATCTCTGTAGTCCAGTTAGGAGTGTATCGTTTCTCAAAAACGTGCTTGTGCTTTCTGATTCGAAGTTTGTCACCAACTTTGACCTTTGGCCTTCTCCTAGGTATATTTCGCAATTTTTTTAAACGTCGCATCTCCTACTCTTCATTCTCGGAAGTGAAATCAATTGGCTTCATACTGGTCGATCGATGATTGGTATTGTTGTACTTGGAGATGAGGGTAGGCAAAACGTCTATCCACTTATAGTTGCCTCTCAAGCGAAATTGTGGCCACATCTTGTTATTGAGTGTGCGATTAAATCTTTCACAGATTTATGCCTTTAGATTACTGTGTCAGTTTTTCGGGACGCGATCCTTGTCTTGCTTTTAACAGGAACCGCCCAGGCGTACTTGGAGAAAATATCTACAACGTCAAGTAAATACTTGTAGTCGTTATTCTCAGGGGTATAGGGTTGCATTTCAATTAAATCTGCCTTCCACGTCTCTCCATACCACGCGTTTGCACGCGACGACGTAGATAATTCATTCTAGCATATTTATGCTGTTCTGTGACTACTGCCAATAATTTCTCCTTGTCCATTCTCGAGTGTGTTCAATCGGGCGTGCAACTGGGCAATGAGTTCAGTGTTACGGACTAACAAATCTCGTTGGGTGTCAATCTGCAGGTTTTTCAGTTTTTCGTTGTTTGATTCTTCGAAAGAAAGTATCATCAAATTGTTATTGTCAATCTCTGTTCGCATAAATGATGTGACTTGATACGCAGTACGTATCTCGTGTTGTACAATACGCTGTACAAGTCCCAAATTGACTGCGTCGTAATGTTCCTTGGCCTCACTAACTTTACAAACTCTCTTGCCCTCTACGTCGTAATGACCGTCAGAGGTAATCTTGAATCCAACACCAGGCGGCCCACGGCTTGAACGACAGTTCAAGCAGACCAACGTTTTTCAAATACTGTTTACCACCAATATTGATATATTGTCTCTCAAAATTAATGGGTTTGTGACCGATCAAAAGGCTGCCAAAATCGATTTTACGCTAACTATAAACCATATCCAAATACTGCTTCTTATTTTTTTGCAGCATCCTGAGAAATTTGTTTGTTAAATATTTGTAATCATCAACAGGCTCAGTCTCGACATCTTTTCGAAGCATAGTTGTATGGTGCTCTCCTTTAGCCTCAGCAGTCATAAAGAAAGCATTATCGTCCTCCTCCTCCTGCTCGTCCTCATATTTTTTCTTTACAAGCACATTTTGTCAAAACCTTTTCTGTATCTTCCCTTATTGATCTGACTATTCTTATCAATGACAATAGATCCATACTTGTTGAACATAAGTCTAAATTGTAAACAACTCGTGTCAGTATTCAGATGATCGTCATACACATGTCTTAGATTCTATTCATCCTGTTTGAAAAGTATCAACATATTGACGTTATCTCGAACCATATTTTTAGGTATTCGAGCGTAAGTTTGACATAAGTAAAAACTGTCAAACGTCAGTCCATACAGAAAAGGGCTCGAACATTGTCCTGTTTCTCACGGGCAACATCATCAAATACAATTATCGAATTTGGTGAGCATCACACGTGTTCCAAGAATTTGTACTTTGGTTGTTTGAGGGATTTCCAGTAGACGTAGATACTTTCAAATTTCAATCCGTTTGGGTGTAAGATTAGGGCAAGTAATGTATTTGTCCTGCCGCAATTTGATGGTTCAGAAAACACTGCGCGAATGCTGTCTGGTAGAAGACTACCATGTCGTTTCACCCTATTCTTTTTTTATTGCATTAGGGTATCAATGTTGATGATTAATTGTGCACCCATAAAGTAAACAAAGCATCACGCCGGCACCATCGATTGGTCAACAAAGCCATCAATAACTTGCCGTTTACGTTGCACTTAGCTGGCTACCAATATTGTGGTCCAGGTACTAACCTAGCCAAACGACTTGCTAGAAGTGATCGCATCCAAACAACAACTAGCAGAGGCTCAACGTCATAACGAGTTAATGGAAGCTAATGATCTAGGGAGAGACTTACACCTACAATCCTAAAAGAATGGATTAGGTCATCATATGAAACTTTAGCGAAAAGGACAGGGACATCATCCAAGACAGGTGCCAAAAAACTTTTAATAAAGTTACCTCACCATGCACTCACTGATATCGATCTGTTCAAGCATGAACAGTATGTTTCGTTAACCTTCGTCTACCTTTTTACCTAGGTGTTCGTAACGTGATAAACTACAATCGTGACAGATATCCAGGTTATGATAGTGTTGAATGTGGACGGCTGTGCTCAAAATTGATATCTGGACAACTGCATATAAAAGACAAATACTGTCTATATAAGAGCATGTGATGTACGGAAAAGAATTAGTACAGAGAAGTACATCGTCATGGAAGAATCATTTACTCTCCCGATAACAGGAAACTCTTCTGGGCTAGACTCCGAGTATTTTCCACCAATAGAACTCTCTCCTCATAAGAACTATGAACTTGGACTTGTTGAATTGCTCACATTTAATAAGATCCCTAACGTTGGCACTGGAAAGAATAAAATCTATGTACGTGAACGAGTAGTGACCATACCTACTGGCAGTTATGAGATTGAAGACATTGAGAATTATGTACAGAAGGCTTTAGCAGTTGATGGCATTACAATAAACATTTAGCCAATTAATAACACATTGCACAGCCAGATAGAGTGTGATCGCAAAGTGAACTTTAACCTGACGATTCTATTGAACGATTGTTGGGATTCACACCTCGTTAAAAAATTTCAGCGCTGAACACACATCGTCGGGTTGCATTTTCAAATTTCGCGCGATCTCGTTTCTTCGAGCGTTAGACATTAGACTGAGCGCTCATTATGAATAACTGCATCAATATCTCTAGAACTTGAAGGCAGCGACGACATCACATTTGAGCGAGCAATAGTGCCAGACATGCGAGCAGATCCTTCCCCTCGTTTTGGGAACACTGCAGTCCCACAAAAGAGCAAGCTATTGTCCCGCGGGTCCAGAAATACATTTTCGCGAACAAATTAAGCTGCAGGTCACACTTGAGTGTTGTGATCGTGTAAACGGTTATGTACACCAGAAATTAATTATAGTCCATGCGTAGATACAAATATAATTAAAATAATTTGCTTAAAAGACATTTTATTGCTATAAAAAAATGTTGTAAACATACAGACATCTATAGAACTTTTAAACTTTCTGCGAATGACTTTATAATTTTACCTACCTATTCTTTAAAATAGTTTCAGTCTAATTCAACAATTTCAATTATATTTAAAAAAAAGTTATATAAACACTTGCGTGATAGTCGTATAAACAAATTATTTTTTTCGTAAAACTTGCTGCGACTGATTTTATCCTGGAAATTATTTCAGTAATTCTAATTGTTATTATTAAATGAAACATATAGACAGTTGTTTACATGATTTGTCAATAACAATTAACAATTATTAGCTTAAAATAAACCGTTTTGGTTGAATGACGACGTCATAAAGCCATTCATATAAATTTTTTTTTAAAAGATAATTTTTACATTTTGTTAATAAAAGTCCATGTCTATATAGTTTCACCGAAATTCGGTGAGCATTTTACATATATATTTTCGGTGTGCCCAGGAGAAACTGGAAATGACGAGTTATAGGTTTACCGGAATACGGTGAGTGATAGACCAAATATTTGTGGTGTTGCTAGACACATCGTTAATAACAATCACGTATGTTTATGTTTAACAAAAGCCACTCGCAGTAATTTTTATGTCTTTTTTTATGAATGAAGGAAAAAGAATTTTCAACATCATGTATAGAATAAGCTTTTATTTATAAATTGGTAATACAATTTTTCGAAACCCTTAAAAGTATACGTCATTATACAAATGTAAATATAATAAAAAGATGCCTGAAACTTATTAAAAATTTCGGAAGAGAATGAGAGACAATTTTTGTGGTTGATTCTGAATCAATCTATTTAGATTATTACATTTTCGAAATAGCAAACGAAATAATTCAAACATCCATAGATTTCTATAATTGCTATTATTTAAAAACATTCTTGGTACAGTATTGGAATAAAAATAGATTTCTTTCGACAAATTGAGATAAAAAATTGTTTCTATTTAAAAATTCATTTAAGATCGAAATTAAATCCGCTTTTTTATGAATATTTTTATGTACCGAAGTCAGAGCTTGAAAAAATTCACAAATCAAAATTAGATTTTTAAACTACCTCCTTTTCGACTCATTAGAGACATAACAGATTTTTCAGTCCAGCAAGAAAAAAAGTTGTTCAATGTCCTGCAAATTTTTTTTCAAAATAGTTGAATTTTCAACACAAAAAGTCCATTTTGAACAAATCTTTTTGAATTTTCAAACAAAAACGGTGACCTTGAGTTAATTATCTATGTTCAGTGACTGGAATATCATCCACACTGTGAAATTTTCTTCGGCCGTTGTAATCAATTATGAAGTCAATTCAGGTATGAATGTGTTATTTTGGTCATACGGTCCATTAAAATTAATAGTGGATTCAGTTGTCAAGAATCATGTTTTATTCGTAAATTTCATTAAAAAACCAACGTACGTTTCGACCTTGTCGCAGGCTTTCTTCAAGGTAATATATAACCTGAGTTAACATAATTTACATGGATGTAATACATTTATAATGAACAAAAAATTGTAAAGAAATTTTTTTTTTAATTTACCTCTAATGAAGCTATTTAAATCATCCAAGACATTTCAATTTTGATTATTTTTCAGTAGAGAAAAAAAACACATCTTTTCTTTGGAGTGTACCAAAATTAGATGCTTTGTCTATTATTTGAGATTACAAGTTATAATAAAAATGGTTTAATTAGTGCCCTTTAAAAGATTTTTAAAATTGAAATCTCAAAATTCCGAGGCTCCGATATAGTTATTGTCCTACATTTTAAATAAATGCGAACGAACACAAGCTGTTTTGATATGAAAGGACAAACATGGACTAACGAAATACATTATGGATAAAGTCATACTTTCGTGAGTAATTAAAAGAGGCG
>CAKNWW010346841.1:4915-15360 GCA_932074435.1 Andricus kollari
TGCTGCCCAACAATTGCCCGTTATCAATTCGCTCACAATTAATAAAAAGTTGTAAATGGTTTTAACTGGTAGTTAGTTAAAATTAGAGCAGCACGCCACAATTTCATATTTTCAAGAAAAAAAATGTTTACTTATACTCGAAATATGAGAAAATCCACCAGATTAATGTTGAATAGCAGATAAGACTTCAGATGCATGGTCAGATAACAGATTTGTATCTCATTTCTTATATACTAAGAAATACCCTGAAAAATATATGTAAAATTTGAAGCCAAAAAGTATTGAATAGAATTTTAAGAACATTATGGATATTTAAATAAAAGAAATTAAGTCTCTCTTCAGATTCTAAGAGATACATGTCGAATTTCCGCTTTTACTTTAACTCACTGTATTTTCTGATTACGACAAAGAAAAATCAAGATCAATTTATAAAGCTTAAATAGAATTTGGAAAAAAGAGGAACTTAGATAGAGGGCGAATGATGTTGGACAAATTTTTATTTGCGAAAACCTCACAAATATTACAATAATTATTTATATATGTCATAGCGCCTTAGTGTAATTAGACATTTCATAAAATGACTAGAAAGATCACAAAGTTCCAACAATTCGTGGAATAATATACAGTTACAATATTTAGGGTGTAAAAGAGATATTTCTGCAAAAATTTAATTCAGGTTTGCATGAAATTAGTAAAAAAATTGAAAAAACAAACCACTCCATAACTTTTTAATGTCATTGCCAGTTACATGCAAGATTTTGATACTACATCGAATCGCAAACGTATTAGAGTTTTTTAACATTACAAAAAATCGTGTAAAGAACTGAGGCTTAAAAAATGTTAAAATGTTCTACTCTAAAATAGCACACGATTGTGCAGCGGGTGCCAGCTGGAATTTCTTCCATTTCTGCTGTGGTCAATGGGGTAACCGTGCCACTTTCCATGTTTATTTTCGCCCGTCTTACAGCCAAACCATTATGTGCATAAATTCCAGCCAGAACATTAAAACTCGACAATATCGCAAATACGTCACCATAGGATGTTGATAATACAATTTGTTCTTGGGTTGTCATAGGCACATACTTTCTATATCCCATGTCTATTTTCAATCCTTTATTGTCAGGAAAAATGTATCTTCGAAGTTCGAATTTCCGTTGCGGCTTCGTACTGGAAATAAGCCGAATAAATCTAAGTTCTTCAATTGCACATTCGTATCCGTCAGAAGAAGGAAGCCTTGTATGAGGAACCATGGACCTCGAAGTAGGATTACGCCTTACATGAAAACGAGACCTTACAGGAGGAGACCTGGACATGGCACAAAAGGACATTCGAACTACCAACTTTACTCTGCATCAAGAAAGGGACCATTTTTTCCTATTTTGGCGGTATTTAATGAACTGCTCTCAAATGCTCTCAACTCTTCTATACAGTAACGTGGCCTTATCCTATTTGATGTATTTGCTTATTATCAGATTCTTGTTGGTCTATTTACCACATGGTATCAGAAAGCGGTTGGTCAAATTATTTAATTTAAGTATACGGTTGTTATATCGTCATCGGCGTTGTCACTGTATTCAACATCGGTAACCAATAAAAATATATTTTGCATATATGAAATGGTTGCTTTTTAATATTTGAAAAGTTTTTGGGTTGTTAGATGGGACACTGGCAAAATACGAAGGTGCTGCGGTAATTCCGGAAGAAATAGGGAAATAGAAGAAAAATGATGCTAAGGCGATAGCCATCATTAGTTCTTTAGTTCTACTCGGGAATGATTAGCCTTTTCGAACAATGTTCGCCAAGCACAAAAGATATTGCCCAACATCTTCTTCATGTATACCAGTTTCAACATATGAGTTGGTTTAACATTATAATTGAAAAGTTTAAAGCATTCGAAGAAGGTATCGAACACTATAAAAACTAGAAATATCTTTTTTATGTGATCATTTTTTTCGTGTCCTGTTTTTGTATATAATAACTTCAAGCTGTCATTTTCAATGTAAAAGAAATGAATCTGGGTTCGAGACTGTTTTTTCTGAGCAGTTTAAGCAATCGTGGAATTTATCATCTGCTAGAAATTATCAGTTGACTCAGGAAATACTAGACCATTAGTTGTTTAATGGTCGAGGCAAGTTTCAGCCAAGAATACTTTTCCGGTAAATGTGAATCCTTTTTGTCTTAGAAAGAACCATTAATAAGGATAAACTGAAGGGCGTCCAAAAGATGATATTATTTTGTAATCGCTGTCAAGAAGAAGGTCATTTCAAAGAAGACTGTCCGAAATTCAAGAACGGAAATTCACAGAATGCACAATTTCGACAAAATCCGAATTCTGATTCAAAATTTTATTTATCCATATTTACCGACGGTCTCTTGCTCGATTACCTTTGGCTAATACTGAAAAAACATGGTATGCTGATTCACTTGCTTCACATCGTATAACTAAACAGCAAGGTAAGAACATGGTTCAGCGATGTATATCATGTTTCTGATCGGGCAGATGCAATTTGATTTTCTGTCTCCCATGCATGTGATAAAGGTTTAGAAATGTTTGGCAGCTCGAAAGTTATTGGCTTGAAAACTAGAGAAAGTCAGGAATTAATCATCTTTGAATGTATGAACAATATATGAACTTCAATGCTAAAATAGAATTAGAAGATTTCCAGGTTAAGTTATTTCAATAAGATAACCAAGCTTGCATGAAAGATTTGGTCATTACAGTTCAAAGAAGATTAAAACCATGGCAAATCATGATATTGTTTAAGGTTTGGAAATTGGATGAATAAATTTTGAGAAAATGTAAGGTAAAAAGAATTTGTAAGTGCCTGTGATTTTACAATTACGTTTTGAATAATTTTGTGTCGACTGTTGCACTGATAATATAAAACATTCTGTACCCTATTTTGTAGACAAGAAATATTGTGCAATTATTACGCGGTAAAGAAATACAATTAGGAAACATGGAAATAATATATTAAAGAAGTCTTCTTTAATTTATTCGGCCAATTTCGAAAACATAAAAGAAAGAGTTTCTAAAAAACTCAACGTCGTTTCTGAGAAGACTAACAAAAAATGGTTTATCCAGAAATCAGCTTACAGAATTTCTTCCTTATATTTCATTTAGATCAAAAACTTTTTAATATTGAAGAGAAATATAAGTTCTGTTGAGGATTTTATTAAGAAATTCTGATACTTGAAGTGTAGAACCTACCTGATTTGAAATGGATTCGATCTTAAATAGAATCGAGTCTTTTTAGCGACCACCGATATTATTATACTATTATATTTAACAATATATTCAGAATTGATGACCAAGGTGAATACCGTTTTATAAACAATTCTCATTTTTTCCATGTAAAGGAAAGACTGATTAATGGTTTAATGTAGAATTTGGTTAACGGTGTACCTAAAGATTATTCTAGTGCCTCACTGTATATTATTTAATATATCGTATGGTCGTCATTGCGTGGTCTACATACGTCAAGCTTTTGCTTCTAAGATATTTACGATTTATAATCATTTTTTGTATAGTTTTAAGTGGCAAGTAAGAATATGAAATTGAAATTACGAAAAAAATTTACTGTTGAATAACGGAATTCTTGTTTAATAGAGAAAAAATCACGTTTGGATTTGGTTCAATTAATATTTATTTCTGTTAATACTTTTTTGAGCCTATTCGATTGGATTTAGTTAGAATCTGAAATAAGTTTTATAATTGAGAAATGTTTACTTTTCCCAATAAGGTTTATGATTGTTTCTTTATTTTTTCGGCGAATTTTTAAAACACGAGAAAAAGATTTTCTAGAGAACCCCACCTTTTTGCATTTTGCAATACTTTTAAAAGATTTCTGCTCATATAAGGAAGGCATGCTATCTCCTTTATGTGAGCTAGATCATTTTCTAAGCAAGCAGAATTTTTTTCCTAAAGATTTACATAATTTTAGAATTTGTCTCGTTTTCGAGAAGAATGCCACAAAATTTGTATAGCTGCATTGAGCTCACAGGCTTCCTTCCTATATCTGATTTAGATCCAAAACTTTATAATATTAACGAAAAATAGCGGAGAAATACGTATAGTCTAATTTCCTCTAAAAACAACATATTTTGACCTTAAGGTCATACTTAATGTCATACTTAAGGTAATACCCGGTTAGCGCAAGTGGCAGTACAAATCACTGATTCTTCGAAAGACGATAACTGGGTCGAAAATAACGCTAGACATTCTTTAGAGATCCCTTAGAAAGTTAATGAAATTCCGTGTCTAGCGACTTCCAGTGGAAATATTTTGTGCATTTTAGAAAGAAAATATGATGTGAGATTTTTTTTTAAAGTTCAAGAGCTTTTTGAATTCAACTCTTGTCATTGCCATGGACAGTTGTAGCTGTTTTGAGATCTTGTGCATTTTGCACATAGAAAATTTAGAAGTTTTAAATCTAAGAAACCTTATGCTTTTCACATTCACTCTTTTTCTAAAAAAGTAACGCAAAAATTTAAAGTTTTGATTTTTTGACAAAAAGTATTTCTGGCTAAAAAATGGTTTACCTAAATAGGGTCATTTCTGAAAAATGAACTGCATATTGTCAACAATCTTACCTGAAGAAATAAAAATGTTAAAATGTAAACTTTTTGAGAAAATTCAATTTTAATATATTCAGAAAAATATCTGCCATTTGATCATCTTCCAAAATTTTTATATTTTCCTTCCATCATTCAATACATCAAGGTTTCTAACAGCATTTACTAAATTAGATATCCAAATATACATGTACGTAATCAGTAGAAAAATAGACCATTTAAAAAAAGTATGTAATTTTTCGACAATTTACTTTGACACCCTAATCTGAAACTTACATTAGAGAAAAGAAATATTGTCCATTCTCCTGGCCACAAATATGATTTAGCGCGCATTAAGTTCACATTGGAAAAAACGCTTGTTCTAATTTTCTTTAACTTTGCGACTTGAATTTTAGAAGCTGCCTGATTTTGAATAGATACGATTTCAAATAGAATTCGAAAAAATTAGCTGTTAGGACATAAATCGGATTACCTCGAACAAATTTTTATTTGCGGAAAGCTTAGCAATATTTTTAAAATTATAAACATATATGTATCAGCGTAAGTTACTCAACTCTTCTAAGTGGCTGTCAATACTATTTTACTGCTATATAACAGTATAGTATGGTGTGAATGTTCGCCAAATGAATTTAGGATAATTGTCAAGGTGAAGACTAATAATGGTGTAGAGGTTTGCAGTTCACGCCATGTTTAGATGTTCTACTCTAAACTTCCACATGATTGTCTGTCGTGTACCTACTGGAGTTTCTCCGATTTCTTGTTGGGTCATTGGAGCAACTGTGCCGCTTACCATATTTATCTTTTCCCGTTTTACAGCATTACCATGATGTGAATAAATTCCAGCAAGAACATTAAAACTCTCATATATTGCAAATACCTCACTAACATATGTTGATAATACAATTTGTTCTTGGAATGGCACCGGCGAAAACTTATTATGTCCTGTTCTCACTTTTAATTCGCTATTGTCAGAAAAAGTGTATTTACGAAGTTCAAATATCCGGTAAGAATTCTTATAAGGAATCAGCCGAATAAATTTAAGTTGTTCAAGTCCACATCCATGTCCGGCAGGAGAGGGAAGCATTGTAGGAGGACCCATGGACCTGGTGGTAGGAAGAGGCTCGGTAGGAAGAAGAGACCTCTCTGGTGATAGATGTCCTTCAGAAGAATGAGAACGTTCACCATGAGGGGTATTAGGAATAGGGTCCCCATTAGGCAGACTTAACTCTGTAACAAGAAAGAGACTATTTTTTAATGTCGGTATTTAGTGAACTGTCGGAAATATAAAATGTTGTGAACTCTTTCCTGGAGTAAAGTTAGCTCATGCTATTCTTTGCATTTGTTTATTTACAGTTTTTTTGTTAGTTACTTTACTTCATGTTTTATAATTGACGTGTCAACTTTGTTACTTAGAATAAACTTGTACTTAAATTAATTAAAATAAAAATCCATGATAAATATGTTGCAACATGGTACCAAATGTCGTGATCAATGTGCTCATTTTCATTGAAAACAGCAACCGACAAAAATATAAAATATATGTTAGGGCTTCTTCGGATTTAATAGATACAATCCCAGCACGTGTCTCGCCCTTCAAACTTAATTAGAGTATACCCAAAACAAGAAATTTTTAATATTATGTTAAACTCTATTATATTGAATGTTTTTTTATATATATGATAGTATTCTACCATTTGTCCATACATTTAAATTTGGGTTTTAAACGTCACTTTTTACGATTGAAACGAAACTACGCATCTTATTAGAATATAGTTTAACACACACATGTACAACTTTTCTCAGAAAACACGAGATGATTGGCAAAGATTCGTTCATTTATAATGCCGTGGAGAAAGTGACCGAAAATCTTGGCCTGAAATTTTCACAGAAATGTAGAAGATCAGCCCTCGTCGAAGGAACAAACGTTTGCTTTCCTTAGAATATCAGGACTTAATTCATGTAAAAAGCGTTTCATTCTTGTAATCCAGGATCGTGTAATTTCCACCTCAATATACCGTGATCGTATTTCACGTCAAAAAGATCCCAGCTATATATGCAGAGCGTGTCATGCACGCTTTAAGTACCTAGAACATATACTATCCTGCCCTGCCGAACGTTATGATGGAGTTATGATTGTCCAAAACGAGAAGTGCCAAACTTTCTGAAACTATAATTTTCGGGCAGCATTCTTCATTTCATACTCGAGACATGACATAGTTCTCCAGCACTTTGGAAAACCTTAATAGTGAGCTGCAGCGACTGCACCCAAAATGGTCGGTCAAAATAATTGTCCTTGTGATCGGTGCTCTCGGTGGTGCGAAATCATCACTGGTTCGTAACATCGAAGCCATACCTTGGGTTTCTCCGTGTCCTCAAGATACACAAAGTTTTCCCTTGACTGTCGTTGTGATTTCATCGCGCCGTGTGTCAACCTATCTCACGGTCAATATTTAATGAAAATCGCAAAAGTAAACCAAATGCGAGTAATACATATCCAATCGCGAAGCAAGTGATAAGATTGTTGCCGCCGACGGTGGACAGATTTTTTAATCTGTTTCTGAAAAAGACTGATTAGGGCAGTGGCAAAAGATTAAAGCGTGCAGTACCGTATTATATTTACTTTTTAATGTAATTACCAGTTACATGCAATATCTTGATCCGACTTCGGGTTTGAAACCTTTTTAGTTTTTCATTTTTTTTTAATTCATTGTGTAGATGTTTGAGGTTTACGCCCGATTCGAATGCTCCACTCTAAAATTCCACATGATTGGGTGGCGGGTACCCACTGAAATTTCACCGATTTCGTCTAAGCTCAATACGGTAACTGGGCCACTTTTCATGTTTATTTTAGCTCCACTTATAGCGCTACCATCATTTGAATACACTACAATAAAAATATTATAAGGCCTCAATATTGCGAATACGTCTAAATCAGATGTTGATAAATAAATTTGCTTTCGGGTTAGAATGGGCCTATTCTATTTTTTGTATTTGCTTATTTCCTGTTTTCAATTCAAATATATAGTTACACTGACAAGGGGGGTTCGGTTGGTGTCCGGCGCCGATTTTTTGGTTACTTTGCAGGTGGAAGTAGGATTCCAGACTATGAAAAAAATGTGGGCAAACGTTTACATTTAGTGGTTGAAATCACCCCTTCTATGTTTTTGAGTTTTGTGGTGTTTTTAGAGGTAACATTGTTTTTTATTTATTATTTTCACACAAAATTGTTCTAATTGATGCTGTATTACAATATTAGCTTGAGTTGTAAAAACACTTACCCTATAGAGTATCATAATTTAAAAAATCTACCCATAGAATGTTTCGCCATACGACATATAGTTTAAGATTTTTGACTTTGTTCCTGCAAACATCTCGTTTTGATATTAAATTCTATTGAGGTTTTACTGTTTTCTTGAACTTGCAATTGATGTGCGATGGTCTGAGAATGTCTCGTCTGTGGCTTGTGTCGGTCCACTGGGTAGTAAATCAATTTGTAACGATTTCCTGTGTCTTGTATATAGTCGTCTGCTGACAAGTTGTTGTTTCCTATCATTCTGGATCCGTGTATCATTGTTGATATTGGACATAGTAGGCCATTCATTGATTCACGCCTTACTTTGTAGCATCGCTGATATGCCTTGTCGTCATTTTCATAGTAAATTGATCACACGACCGCAAACCTTTGACTTTAAGGGAAGTTTCGGCCGAAGTCTCTTTATTCACATACCATCCGCCGAGAAAATCAACAAATATTGAGAAAGTTCGAAAATTAAAAGCTATCTTCTTCATCATGAGCTCATTGATTTTTTACTCGTATCATGATCATATAGCAGCTGAAGCGACATACTCAGTTCCTTATAAAGGGACTATCTGTGACTCCGTATCTTACTCGCAGGAAGGTTTTGGTAAAGATCTGTCTCTGGAGGACATGGCTCCACAAAACGGTAGAAACGCTTACTCGCGGCTAGGAGCTCGGATCATAGTTGGGTTTGGTCAAATATGATTATAATTAAAGTAAATAAGTAGATTATCACAGATCTACAAATAATGGGGTCATGCTTGTTGTTGGGCAGCTGGGGGTCTTTCGCGAAGCTATTTTCTACGTAGAATCCGAATCCGAGGTCAAAATTGGCCCATGACGTTAGAATTGTGAGATATTTGAAGTTATTATCCCCGAAAAATGGGGTTTTTGGTTACATTTGAGGTTAGGTACAGTATGATTAAAATTTTGTTGGTCTTTCTTACTAGTTGCATAGTTTGATACTGCTCTTAACCCTTCAAAATAAGCTTTTGAGCGGTTACTAACGATTTTTCCTTGCAAAGTTACGACCATTTTAAGTTTTGAAATATATATCCACAACGTCATGAGCATTCACATTAACACTTTGAGGCATACATTTTCTTATTGGATCATTTCTCTTTAAAATTTGTGCTTAGAGGTTTCTGGGGTCGCTCAGTTCGAACATGAAGTCAGAAAATTTAAATTTTTATTTTCAAGATGGCGGATTCAAAATGGCGCATCAAAATTTACAAACAACGATGTTAGTAATTACAAAATTTCACTTGGGGGTTTTTGGGTTCGCTGATTACGAGTATCATTCAGAGAATAGACATTTTTATTTCTAAGTTGCTGGATTCACAAGGGTTACGGACAACTGCGCACGAAACAACCTTTTACATTTTCTTGAAAAATCGAAAATTTATATTTTAAGCGCACCTAAAATAATGAAAAATAAAAAATTCCATTTTGCGGTCAAACTATGCAAGATACGAAAAAAAATGAATCAACAAAAATTGTGTAAGATTAAAAATGAAAAAATTAAATGTTTATAAACTCTTGTTATAAAAATATATTTAAAATAACAAAATTTACTTCTTGGAAAAAGGACACAAGCTACAATAACATGTTATTTAACAAACTTTTTCGCCTCAATTATATTTACACATTTGCCTAAAGCCACCTTACGCTGTGATGCGTGTTTTTAGTTTAAATCGTAAAAAAGACATTGAAAATAAATTAAATTTGTGAAAAAACGACACAAGTTGCAATAAAATCTTTATCAACCAAATTTTTCTTTCTAATAGGAGGCGCAATTTTTTTATTTATGAAAAAATACAATGAAAATACTTTTGTTTCAATACCAATGCATATTATGAATTGTAATAAGATAAATTTATTGAAATGATACATTTTTCAGGGTAGCTGAGAATAAAATGTAATGTAAAATAAGAAACAAATATCAAGTACACATTAAAAATAAAATTCGTACCATATGTTGCAATATCTAAAGAAGCAGCCCCAGACTGAGGTACAGAAATGAATATAATAAACATTTGATATAATAGAGTTGAAAATATTATAGAAAAGTTCGCATTTTCAACAAAATCGAGTGCGAAGCACGTGATACATTATGTGAATGGGTTCGCCAAAGCCTAAAAAGCTTTAAAAAAAAAGAATTCACAATCACCAAATTGCAGTTGTTAATACTTTGACCTTTAATTGCAAAATACCTGCGCACACATGTCGGGGAAATAAAAAGAACGAGCGCGAAGCGCGCAAACCAACAGTCACGCGCCATAGGCGTGCTCAAACTTGCTAGCCAATCAGTCGAGAAATATAATTGGTAGCAATTGAAATAATATATTGTATTTATACACTAAAGAAATTATGTATGGCACAATAGGAAATAAAAGGGAAAAATGAGTGCTTATTTCAAATAGAGGCCAATATCAAAGTGCTCTTAACTTTGTGGCAATTCTATGTTCTCAAATCGAAAAAATACGTCTTGTGTAATTTCCTCTAAAAACAACATATTTCTTCGCTGAAACATATTTCCTAAATTATAGACATATATATACAGATATATATA
>CAKNWW010346841.1:15760-29881 GCA_932074435.1 Andricus kollari
CGAGTAAGTCACGCAGTGCGTTTTAAAAACGTGTAACTTATATGCTTATGCATAGGAGTTACGCGTTCCTAAAATGTACTTCGTAAATCACTTCAGTATTTCTAACTGCCTTCGTATGAACGATCCTCGTTTCTTTCAAATAAAGGAAAGACTAATTAACAAATTAATTAATAATTTGGTTAACAGTGTATCTAATGATGATTCTAGGACCACATTATAGATTATATTATATATCCTATAGGCGTTATCTCATGAATTATGTATGACACGCTTGTTCTTCTGAAATATTTACATTTAATTAGCCAGTTGAAAACAAAAATTAGTTCCCAAATTCGTTAAGAATGATATCACCATCATTTATATACACTACAGTCGAGAATTATTTACACGGCTAGCGCGAGCGGCACTGTTGACCTTGAAATATGATATCTCGGGCCAAAATTACGCAAGACATTCTTTTTTTAATTTTTCAGAAAACTTACGAAATTCTACGTCGAAAGAATTTCATTAGAGATAGTTTTTACTTTTTAAAGCGTAAATATCACGTGAGAAGTTTTTTTAAAACTTTCAGAATTTCGCGAATTTCGTACCTTCAATTCAACGCGTGTCGTTGAATAGGTCATTGGTAGATGAAATTTGAAATTCACAGAGCGGAATCTTCAAAATGTTATATTCAATTTAATTTAATAAACATTTTGACAATCAGCACGCTATGTAGGTCGTTGTGATGCTTTCCGCAATGTGCCACATGATGGCTGCTTTTGACAAAATCGCTCAATTGTTCATATTTTAACTGATTTTGATTTTTCTTTAAACAACCGGAAGGCTTCTAGGGATAAAAAGCAGTTGCTACAAATTGATTCTAGGAAAACCAACATTCTTTGTTCAATAACGAATACAATTTTTATGAAGAATACACTTTGATGATTTATCCAATATCTCGGGTAACAATATATAACTTGCTTTGGATTTAGAGTTATGTGAATTTAAAGTATTCAGTTTAGAATTATTCAATTCTGAACGGCTTCAATAACTAGAAATAATAGAAATGCAATTGGCTTGAATTGTAAATGATATAATATTGGAAATTCTGATATGAGAATATACATTTTAAAATTTTTGAAAGCTTTCACTGAAAGCATTCAATTTCGAGATTCTTTAGTTGAAAATATATTTGTTCAATTCCTAATCGTTGCAATTAGAAGCTTCGGTGGCTCAGGCGATAGTGTCAGGCTGCCATCTCGGAGGACTGGGATTCGATTCATGTGCCGGTAAGAACAGAAATTGCCTATTTACTTTTACTGGGGCTTTGGTGGTTTGGAACCCACTTTCAATGGTATGTCCTCTAAAAAGAAGCTGATTACCTCCCAAAGGACAGACTCCATGTCTAGGGGGCAATTGCTCGGTCGTCGCTGGTCGATTTTGAGTAATAAACCTAACCTGGCCGTATTCCCTCTACGGCCGGCTAGGGATGCTACCGGATAGCAGAGTGTGTTGGGCCCACCTTGCTGTGCAATGAGTTGCGCGTCATTCAATGTTTAGAATCGTTTGTCCTATTGTTTATGAATTATAAGCGCTAGCAATTGAAAATAAATAATTATTGTTTCAAAGATTTTGTTTACGATGGCAGGCACGAAAACGAGCGCATTGCGCGCGTGTGTTTTCTGCTATTAATAATAATAATCTTCGAATTCATTCTCTTTGTCCACATTGCAGCTCCTATGATCTTATACTCCTATACTAACCTCCACTGTAGATTATTTCATTATACGCAAAATTTATCTACGTAAAATATTTTTCGCCTATTATACACACTTCTAGTGGAAAAAGAGTAACAGTTAGTATTTAAAAAATATGTATTGCTCGTATTTACGTATAAAGTAAAATGAGACCATTGGACTTTGAGGTTAGAGGTTCAGTCCTAAAGCCTTATAATATACTTTTTTTTTTAAATCAACATATCCAAATTCTTTAGAAAGCTTTTATAAATATTTGCCGAATATGTATTTTCCTATTCTTTATCTAGATATTAATTTTCATTCGCAATAGGTGCTTCCTGTTTTAAGCTCTTCGTTGGTTATAACACGCTATATTTTGTTGTTAAGTTATGAAAATGATTCAAACTTCCCAACCAAACGTCCCTGAGACACGAAGACATGCTATCGCAAACATTGCTGACCGTATTCTAGCAAGGCCCGCTGACCAGATAATGTCTCGAGTCTATAAACTGAGTTGCGGGCTTGAGGCGCAATGAATACTCTATTTTCACTTACTAAAAAAAAATACAAAAAAAAATACAAAAAAAAAATAAAAAAAAATAAAAATAAGAAGAATATTTCCCGGAAAAAGCTGTCTTTACAGGCCGATTTAATTGTCTTTACATTATGTAGTGAAAACATTACATCGAAAAATTCACCATCACTGAAAACAAAGATTAGTTGGGACAACTAATAAAATTTTGGAGACAACTATTTTATTCAGTAGATAGTGGTACTGCTATTAATTGAGTTGTTAGAACTATTTTTGTTAGATGGGGCACAAGTAACTTCCGTTACTATCTTATTAGGTAGACTTACTATTTTAGTTTGTTAAAACAACTGTACGTAGGCAGTTGAACTTCCTAATATAGTTAGTCATGTCTACTAATACATTTTAAGATAAAAATATTTTATTTTGTTACATAGGTACTAATTAAAATAGCTGTCACTATACTATCGAAATCTGAATTAAAAACATCCCAGTGGGCCCGCAGGCATATTTTTTTTTTGGGACATCTTAGGGACGCTGATGTCAGTTCAGCTGATAAGACGTTTTGAAAAAATATGTCCCTATGCTCACTGGGATCTTTCTAATTGCAGATGCGCTTGTATGGTTAGGATTTCCAGTAAAACATAAATATCGTTTGATTTTACAATTTCTTGTACATACCTTTGAATACTTCGATATAATCTCCAAATCCTAAACTTTGCAACACTTCTGATACTTCCATCATTTACATAAAAAAATAATGAGCTTTAATCTAAGGAGACATCAAGTCAGCAGCAAGTTACGATGGCCATGTCTAAACGTTCTCCCTATGTTGGTACCTTTGTCGCATTCTCAATCGTACCAATCAAGGTAGCAAATAAAATAGTTACGCTACCTACTTTCATTTCGTAGAGAAATCAATTAGTAGTACAGATGAATATTGTATTGGTGACTCTGAACACTAAAACGTTACTAATGTAAACTAGTTACGAGTACTACAAACAGCACCATAAACCGACTGCTTGATTAGTCGGTGTTACTAACTTAATAGTTGTAAGAACCAATGAATGCTTTACTAATAAGAAGGTAGTAGCTCCAACTATTCGTTTTTCTCATTGTTTTAGATGTGTTTGGGATGTTGCTAAGCCGCGAGTCGTTTAAAAACCTTAAGTAGAATATTTGATCAAACATTTCAGTAGTTTCGCGCTCCATTCAATACAGCCATTAAATAAATATCCTTTGACATTTTTAGTATTTTAAATTATAGAACGATTTAATTATGTAAAAAATGTTTAAATAGCAAAAGATAATTCTTTTAAGCAAACAAATTCTAGATAGTAAAAAATGTGTTTTTTAAAAATTAAAATTACATATTATATATGTATTTCGGTTTCGGTTTCGATTCTTTTGGAGTAGAATTGAAGGGCCTATGACAAAGCCGCCGAACGCGTCCTCGGGTTGCGGATAGAGGGTCCCCGTACCAAGGGTTCCTGCTGAATATGGTTACAATAATTAATAAGTAGTCGTGGATAATTATCTGGAGTTGGTCCCGAAGAAATAACCTCTAAGCCTCTAAATAACCTCTAACCTCTTAACAACCCTGCCGAAAGCTGAATGGAAACTGGGAGAGGAGTCTTAAACGTTGCCTCTGGGATACCGGGCGAAATCTCAGAGTATGCAGCCTTATCCTTGCACGCGGGACCCTACAAGAATGGTTGAACCTCTTTCCTACCTACTCTGAAGAACAACGATGACACCACCAAAACACCAAAAAGTTGTAGATGCGGTTCAAAACGACACAACGCACAGAGCACCCGACAATGGGTCAGCAAACAATGTCGATCATCCTAGAGTTCGGGGTGCTAACAATAATTTAGATGAAAATACGGCGACTGTGACGATGCCAGCATTATCCCAGTTCACCGAGGCTTCATGGCGCGTATGCATACTCTCTGGTGCCAGAAACACCCAGAGCTTCATCACGTTTCGATTCAATCATGGCGATATCCGCGAAAAGCAGGCACCTTCTAAGAAATTATCACGATTTCAGGACAAGATGAAACATTAATATGCAAGTCCCTCCTAAGCCCCAAGATCTGACCGAAATGGATGCCTCCCTTCGTGGAGAAATCTCGCAAGAGTCCGACCTCCGGACCATCAGTTTATGGTACTGGGAGAGCTTTGGCTGATTCAAATCGAAGGCTTAAACCGACGATGAATCAAAAGACCAAAAGACGCTTGCATCAAGTGAACAAGAAGATTGGGTGGGCAAGGCAGAATGCGTCCCGTGTTCAATGTGTGATTTACTACATAACATCTGGTAGACCGTTCACAGACAGGGTTTGAAAGCTCGTCCAAAAACTGAGGATCTTGAATCACACGCGAACAAGTCAAAGATGCTGACAATCAAGCAGCATATTGTTGACAAAATATGGCTGTTATCTGACGTAAAGAGGAGAATACAGAAGGGGGAGAGATGGATAAGGGAGAATCAAAAGTTTCTCGCCGACCCATCTCGCCTCTTCCGTGATCACCCTGTTTATGTCAAAAATCCACCTAAGCCCAACGAGGTAGAGACATATTAGAAAGAGATATACAAGATCCCAAAAACACTTAAGTTGAAAGAAGATCCTGAAAATATTTTCCGCTTGAAGAAGTTTTGCGGCAACTTTATAAAATCTGAGGAGGATTGTCCATCAATCCCTGCCGAAGAGGTGAAAAAGCACTTAGAGTCACCAAGAACTTTTTAGGTGCTGGACCACATTGTATCAAGAACTTCTGGTAAAAGAAGTTTACTTCTACACACCAACATAAGGTCCGCATATTCACCTCATATTCAAAGTCGGAGACTTTACCGAAAAAAGGCAACTTGTCCAACCCAGAAAATTACAGGCCAATAACTTGTTTGAATACACTGTATAAGATCTAGACAGCTATCCTAAACAACACGATTGTTTGACGAATTGGGCCTGTGTGACGTGAGATGTACGAACAGCATGACTCTAAAAAAGGTGTAGCAGACTATCGAGAGAACCTGCTAATTGACAGGTGTGTCTGTAAAGACGCTGCAGCCCATCAACGCGTCCTGTCAATAGTCTGGATTGAATACCGGAAAGCTTTCGATTCAACCTCTCACACATTTATCTGTCTGCTGGAAAGTTTGAAGATGAATCCACAACATAAAAATTATCGTGTGACAACGAACAACGTCACCTTCCAGAGAAGTGTCTTTCAGGGCGATTCCGTGAGTCCTTTGCTTTTTGGCATCAAACTTCTGCCTTTATCTCTCGCACTACGAAATTCTTCTGGATTCCTCTGTGGCGACACTAACCAGCGCGAGCATAAGGTCACTCATGTATTTTATATTGATGACCTTAAGATCTATGCCTCTGGTAAAATTAAACTTCAAACTGCCCGGAGCTTGTGGATATAAGTGTTGTTAGACATCTTAACAATGGAAAGACCTATACATACCTGGGCGTGCCTCAAAGCCGCATTGAGGATGTAACATCAGTAAAGGAGTCTTTTCGAAGCAGATGCAAGCATCTTCTTCGACAGATTTAAGTCTTCCAATCTTTAGCGTTGAACTTTAGCGTTTGGGGTGGTTCAATGGACGAAGAATGTACTTAAGGCCCTTGATGTCACCACACGTAAGATCATGCATATGCATAAAAGCTTGCATATCAATTCGTCATATCCGCGATTATACATTTCACACCGTCAAGGCGGACGCGAACTTCTGAATCTCCAGTGTCTTCATAACCGAATGGTTCTAAGTACAGCTACATCTTTGCCAATGACAGAGATCCTCTCCTAAAAATGGTCAGGAATCACGAGATGATTGGCGAAAGAGCGTTCCTTCACAAAGCCGCGAAGCAAGCGGCCGAGACCCTTGGCCTGAATTTTAAAATCAGAAGTGAGCAAAGTGCATCACTCCATCAAGATTCACTTTTGAAAACCAAAGTGAAGAAAGAAGATGTTGAAAAATTTCACTAACAGCTACTCGACACGAAAATGCACGGAAACTTTCACAGAAATGTAGAAAATCAGTCCTTGTCGAAGGAGCAAAATTTTGCTTTCCTCATATCATCAGGGCTTAATTCAGGTACAAAAGGTTTTATTTTCGCATCCCAGGACGGTGTCATTTTCCTCTTAGCATACCGTGACCGCATTTTATGTCAAGAAGTTCTGAGATATTTACATTTCAATAGCCACTTTGAAGGAATATAATTAAGTTACTAAATTCACTATGACTGATAACACAATTTATATAATCTTTTATGTCTTAGAGGAATCTGGCGTTTACATGAAAAATCTATACGTTGTCTTCTATACTGGCCCATTAGAAACTTTGGAAAATTACTATAAATTGTACAAATGATATGAAAAATTCGTAGCCTGAAGAGCATCTCTGCGTGTCAAAGAAATTTTGAGACACTGTAGGGGAAAATGGAGAAGGCGGTCGTCCTTGTCGTATGTGCAATATTACTCTATATGCAATATTATTCCACGTCAAATTATCGCATTTTTTGTTACCGCAATCAAAAATTCACCCAAATTTGTGACTCTTTCTATGTTTCTTACAAGGATAGTACAATATTATACCAAAAACATAGAACTTGGTTTTGATAAATAAGTGTTTATGAAAAACATAATACATATTGTACTTAATAACCTAACCAAAGAGTATTGTGGTTTACAACCAGTTGCGAATCTCTACTCTGAAATTCCTTGTGATTATGCGGCGGGGACCTACTGGAATTTCAAAGATTTCTCCTGGGTTCAATAAAGTAACCATGCCGCCTTCCATATTTATTTTCGCTCGTCTTAAAGCGGAACCATCATATGAATAAATTCCAGCAAGAACATTAAAACTCTCTAATATTGCAAGTATCTCACCATCGGACGTTGATAATACAATTTGTTCTTGGATTGGCATAGGCCCAAATTTTTTACTTCCTATTTTTATCTTAATTGGCTTATCGACAGGAAAAGTGTATCTTCGAAGTTCGAGTATCCAATGCTGATTCGTGATGGGAATGAGCCGAATAAATCTAAGTCGCTCAAGTCCACATCCATGTCCGTCAGGAGAAGGTAGCATTGTCGGAGGAGTTATGGAACTAGAAGTAAAATTAAGCCTTAAATGAGGAGACCTGGACCTGGCACGAGGAAGATCTGGAATAGGGTCGCCATTGGGTAGACAATCAAACTGTGAACTTAACTCTGCAACAAGAGACCATTTTTTTAACGTCGTTATTTCATTAACTGTTTGGAAATATGAAATTGCCTCAATCTTTTATAAAGTAACGGTAGATTATTCTATTTTTTAAATTTGTTTATTTGCAGTTTTCCATAATATTATAGAATAGAAATTGTTCCACAAGGTTACGAGCATTTGAATTTTGAAGTCTATTTTACAATTTACTTTGTTTTATCTTTAATCAGTTAGCGTTTTTATTCAGAGTAAGCTTAAGTTCATGTTTGTTACAATAAAAATGACGATCAATTTATTGAAACACGGTCGTAGGGCGTGGTTGGTGAAATAGATAAAGTCAATTGTTATTGTATCGTAATCAGTCTGCTTATTGTATTCGACACGTATGACCAAAAAAAATACATTATAGATTCCAAGCTTGTTTAACCAACACTGCCTTCAAAGAATTTTCAAAGTTGGAAGTATGACATGGTTGCTCTTTAATCTTCAGAGATTTTCGGGGTGGTAGATGGGATGCTGACAAAACCAGAAGGTGCTGTGGCAACTTCAGACGGAATAGCGTCATTATATCTACTCTGAAAAAATTATATGATCAAATTATTAGATAGTGTTCCAGTACTAAAGAAATGTGGGTAAAGTTAATTGGCCTTTTTCACTGGATTTCGATAAACACGAAAGTTCTTGCCCAACAAGAATATCATGCATGCAAAGTTTCTTCAGGTATGCCAGTTGTAAGATTAATTCATGGAACTGAGAATTTTTTACAAATGATCTGTTGACTCAATAAATACCAATGCAATATTTTTTAATAGAGTTTGAAAACGTTGAATCGGACGTTCGCGAAATTTACGAAGAAAGAATATCTCGCTAAGTGGAAAAAAGATGTGGAAAACGGAGGTACATTTCACGTCAAAGTGGAAATGATCTATGCGGAGACATTCGCATGCTTTCCAGAGGCTCAAAGGAATCATAAGCAGGTAGAATTACGTTTATAAATACAATAAATATACATCTAAGGAAGTTTCAAAGAAGATTTACAAAACCTAGTCCACAAATATTTTAATAAAACATAAATATTCATAAGTCACAACAAGAATCCTGCAGCAATGGGCAATGTCTGTGGTGGTTGCTCTTTCAAATGACAATTCCAAATTCATGGCCAGTCATTCTTGCGCGTCATAAACACAGATCGGTCAGGTTATCAATAGGAAATTGTAATTAATCGCACCCTTGATTTTCATGACTTCATAGCAGTCTTAGTGCAGAAGCAGAATACAGTTTTATTGTCGCCGAAACGTCTTTACCTCACGTTTTTATATGCATACAAGGAACAGGAAATAAACTCGGTCTTATGGTCCCAAGAATAGTCGAAGAATTGATTGAAGAATATGAAAATCTCCTCGTAATGTGCTCGAAATCCGGAAAATTAACGAAAGAACTTTTTATCGAATATCTGGAGAAAATACTCAAACCCTACGTTATTGAAAAGAAACTTCATTGACTTTTTTATTCGTGGGCAGGACAGGCAGACTTGCTTATTCGCGATGACATTTTCACTAAAATGCATCGATTTTATTACAAGAAAAACGAGAAATCAACACTCGCGAGGATTCCATAAAAATGCATTCGATTATCAACAACCAATTAAGTTCTCCGATATTAAATGACATGGTCAAATATACTTGGTATGCTTTAAAATTAATGCTGGACAAAATTTCCTTTGCCAACGTTAATGAAATTTGCTTCCCTCTGACTCTCACCCGAGAATACTGCGACTGCAACTGGGTTGCATTCATAAAATGCGCTCGTTGTCGGAAAATGTTGTGTTTCATGTGTTTGGACGTCAAATATTATTCAAAATGTTTAAATAATAAAACTAAATGATAAATAAATATGAGTAGGGATGTGGCGACCTCATCGCCCGAGAGCTCTGGCTCTTGCAGTCAGCCACGTTGCATTGGGATAACTCCCCAATGCAACTAATTATTCGGTTACGTCACCAGTATCACGTAGTGCCAACCACAATAGACCTCTGTCGAATGGAGGCCAAGATTCAGTTGGAAGTGTCAATAGGACCGAACCGAGGCGATGACGAAGCAATGGCCCCAGACAAACGCGAGAACATCGATTTAAGTGGTCGGACCAACTCAAGAGGGACATTCTTACCTGTTGGCAAATAAGCTCACCGGCGCGAAGGGGATTCATGCAGAGGTTACATGACTGTTGGCTCAATATGCAGACAGAATATGCTCATAAAATGTCTCAGTATTTCAGAGATCACGTATCCTTTTTGCGCAGAAATGGTATGAAGCTGTTTATCGGCAAAAAGAAGAGCAACATCCTCCAGCGAACATACCAGCCGTTCCAGCAAGACCATCTTTGCAGATAGCCGATAATGCTAGCATAACATGTAGGAGATCTATCCACCAAAAAGTCTTTCTCAGGATGAAAAAATTATTTAAAGCTAATACTGTTCTCCCCGACTTGCTCCCCGAAGATGTTAATCTCTGGAATCTGAACTGTGTAGTTTACGAGAAGACGGTCACCCTGCTCAGCGACAAGAGAGGTAACGGTAATATTGAGCGCGTAATTAGCTACATAACATCACATAAAAGATTCACTCTGAAAGTTGGGGAACTTACTCGAAATATAAGGAAAGCAAATCACACGATGACAAGTGTAAACTCTCAACCATCAAGCAGCACTGGACGCAAAGGTAAGTCTCCTTCAACAGCGAAACGGCGCCTTGAGCGGTGAGTAAAGTGACTTCCGGAAAATTCCACCTTTTCTGCTCATCCGTCCCGTCTGTTCAATAATACATCACGCTTCAGATACATCACTCTTTCGTAACTTTTGCCACAGGCAAAGGTTGCAAGGTGCAGAGGAAGAGTGTCCACTAATTACTGCTGAAGAAGTGAAGAAAGTTATCGCTAGAACTAAGAACTTTTAAGCGCCAGCGCACCAACGCACCAACGCACCAACATCTAGCTCGTATATTTGCTGCTTTCTTAAACAGAGAACAACCCATCCTACAGTGGCTAGTGAACGGACGCACGGTATTGATCCCTAAGACCGGGGATTTTTCAAGTCCAACAGAACTACAGGCCCACAGCTTGTTTAAACACCAACTACAAGCTATTCACTGGCATCCTCAAAGAGAGGATATTAACATCTATCGAGCTGGTATGGAGTGTAACAGTTGAACAACGTGGTTGCCAGACAGGGCTGGCAGGTTTCAGGGAGAACCTGATAATAGACAGGCTATTACCCAGGACTCGATCAGGTATCAACGCAATCTGTCCATGGCTTGAATGGACTACCGTAAGGCATTCGATAACACGAACGACGTGATACTTATTAGGCTCCTTGAGTGCCTGGAGGTGTATCCAAAAATAGTGAGATGCATAAAAGAGTTTATGCTCTTGTGGCGGACAAGATTTGTCATAACATTTGACAAAAGACAAGTGACTACCAGCTTTATAACATACAAGAGGGGATTCTTCCAAGGAGACTCTCCAAGTCCGATACTTTTCTGCATCTCCCTCTTGCCAATATCTATTGTGTTCCGCGGCAAAAGCTCTGGAAACCTATGTGGTCCGCCGAACAGAAGAGAATATAAGGTCAACCACCATTTTTACATGGATGACATTAAACTCTTTGCCTCCTCGAAGGAGGACCTTAACATCTTTGTGTATCATCTTTGTGTAATCCTTTAGTATAATCAATAAATAAAAAATTTAGTTATTCATATGACATTTTGTTAACGACATGTTCTTATATTATTAAACCCTTGTTATGTGAAAACTACCCCTCAAAAACTTTTTATGTTTTGTTTAGGAGACGATTTTAATGGCAATACATATATAACAGAACTGTTTGAAGAATTTTTATTTAGGTTCAGGCACGTACATATTTCCATTGAAAATTGTACTCCCATACACGTACCCTTTCGCATATCGTCCCTCTAACCCTTAATGCTTAAGGCTTTCGACTTACAATATATCTTCTACGAAATAAAAAATAAATGTGTGATATGATGAGTGTGTGTTAATTTGATCATTTGCAAAATTGCGCATACAATTCCAATCTAATTCTAATTTTAATCTAAAATTGTTTTAAATAACGAAATATTAGTTAAAAAGAAACAATATCATTCGATTTTTAAGGCACGAAGTTTTCATAGTAATGATATTCTTCGAAGAAGTGTTTTAGGCTCAACCTCTTCTTGCACCATGCACATGTTATTACTGCAACATCACCGCAAATATCACAAAAAGGTTCAATATCTTCGTTGAAACAAGAGTCTACAGGGTTATCAAAATGTGGAGGTCTGTTTTCTATATATCCGCTTTTATTCCAAGAATATTTGAATACGTTAATAGATCTAGGTGAAGACAATTGATTATGTGTGAGGGACTGTAATTTTATAATGTTATTTCTAATATGCAAGTTAATATCAGACCTCAAAAGAATAGAAGTGTCAGAGATTTTTCGTACGAAATTCTTCCAGATCCTAAACCCAAACACATCCAAGGGCTGAATTTTCCCAGTTGTGCCTTTTGAAATAGTTTTCAGTAAACTCCACGAATCTAACAATAACACAGAATTTTCTCCCACGTTAGGGAAAAATACATCTTGAAGCCACATTTGCAGTGATTCTGAAGAAAGTTTACCGGATTTAGAGGCTTCCAAATAAGTAATAAGTAATCCTCCATCGGCAGATATGGTTGGCTGAATCGTATAGATATGCGTGGTGGAGGAAACCGATTGAAAAACATTTTCCACAGTTTTTATTCCTTTAAAGCTCAAAGTTCTTTCACTGTTTGATTCTAAATTAAAGCCACTTTGATCGGAATTGAAAATTTTTCTTTCCCCATACCTTAGAATTTCTGATTTTACATTGTTTTTAAAAACATCACATTCTTGTTCTGTATCTCTAGTGTCATGTAAAGATGATATAGATATAAATTTTGTGATTTTTCGCGAAACAACGTTATGAATTTTCTTGAATTTCTATACCCAACAACGTGCTGCTTCAAACCATGGCATGTCCAATTCATGCTTCTTTTGTAAAGCCCATCTTCGAAGATCTATATGGGGAACTATCATCTTTGAATCAATAGCCTCCTTCAAATTGTCGAAAGTATATTTTGCAACGTTGTATAGCTTGTTAATTTGTAAATTTTCTATGTATTACGGTCCACATAAAAATTAAATAAAAAATGAGCCAAAAACAACTTTCCAACTCAAAATTTATTCATTAAGACTCCTTTCTCCATCTTTTACGTACGTTTCGGTACAACTGCGTACCTTTTTCAAAAGGCTTTTAAACCTAAATACATTAATACTTCAAGTTAGCAATATTAAAGAGAAAAATTAAAATAAAAAGAATAATTAATGTAAATTTGTACCTGAGATAAGATTGAAAAGTAAACAACATCGAAAAAGGAAACCATAGAAAATGTCACTTTCTGAATAAAATTCAAGTCAAAACATTTTCCGCAGTCAAAATTTGAAAATACAATTAATTTGTTTAAAGAAGTCTAAAAATTAAAGACTTCACTCACTTTAAAAGAACTACATCTTAAAAATATTGATGATAAATCTTTGTAATGATTAGGAAGGACAAAATTGACAATATGTAGATGCAATAATACAGTATACGTAATGTGCGTTTACAAAGCTAAGTTTTCATTGAAACCTCTGATGAAAAAACGCGCGAAACTGAATTTAAATTTAAATGTGATAAAAAATTTTTTTGAGCTAAAATGAAACATGTGACATTATTTTAATATACTTTGATAAATTTTATTAATGTTTAAAATTTCAGTATGCAAGTTAACAGAAATATTGTGAAATTTGTTTATAAAAATGGACTCAATGATACGTCGTTGATAAGTGTTTTTTCCCTAGCTAATATTTTAATATTTTTAAAAGAAAAATCAAAATAATGACTAAACTTCCATGAATGATGTGACAAACCTGTGCTTAAATTCCCAACTTCACAATCTCTTTTGTGTTCAGCAATTCTAGTTTTTAATCTCCGGCCAGTTTCACCTATATAGACTTTATTGCAACATTTACATTTAATCAGATAAATAACACCAGATAAATTTTCAATGGAATCACTATCCTTCTTTTTCAATAAATAATTGTCAAGAGTATTTGTGTTTTTAAAATAAACATTAATATTATATTTTTTAAGTGAACTCCTTAACCGTTCAGATAAGCCCTGAATGTAAGGTAAAGTAACACTTAATTTGAATTTATTGTCAGTGTCATTCCATTTATTATTTTTCTTTATTCTACTACTATTATTTTAAATCTCATGAATGCGTTCTGTAATAATGTCATTAACAAAATCAAGCGGGTAATTATTATGCACTAAGGTGGTTTTTAATTCATTTAAATTTTCTTTTCTAAATTGTACATCACTTAACTTGACACATCTGTCTACTAAACCTTTAATTAAACCAATTTTATGACCAAATAAATTATGAGAATTATAGTTTAGATACCTGCCAGACCAAGAAGGTTTTTTATACCAGTTGGTTAGAAAACCACCATTTTGAGTTTTAATGATTTGTAAATCAAGATAGTTAATAACGTTATTAATCTCCCGTTCATGAGTAAATTTTATACAATCTTCAATGCTATTA
>CAKNWW010346848.1:0-16142 GCA_932074435.1 Andricus kollari
AATAATTCTCTCAAAATTCTTTCAGAATTTTTTTCAGTTTCTGTAGGAAAAATTAATTTTAGTATAAGCACCTGAAAATGAAAAAAAGTATGAAAACTCTGCACGTAATTTTTTCAGCATAGAAAAGCTTTCTCATGTTTAAAATGTACTTCCGAAAAGTTTCAGACTATTAAGTCATTAAAAATGACGATTCGCTGAATTATTCAGAATAACTCCTCATTCTTAATGATATATTTTTGTTAATGGTTTGAAAGTATATTTTGAACATGTAGAAGTTTTTTTGTTGCTAAAAAAATTATTCATAATTTTTCGAACTGCTATATTTTTTCATTTTCAGGACTCCGTAAAAGATTGAATTTTCCCTTATATAAAAATTCTGAAAAAATCCTGAAAACCGGGCATATTATGCAGATTAAGAGACGATAATAACATTCACGATTTTTCCCTAACTCTGCGTTCAGAGAATTTTTTAATTTTATTTCGACACAGCCAAGCCCTAAGATATACACGTCACGAGGGACCCGAAAGGAAACTTTTCAGTGCTATGGCATTTCCGAATTATGAAAGTTATTACATACATAAATATACAAATATTCATACTTGAATTTACAAACATACATACATACATGTATTAAGTAGCGGCCAATTATAAAATCAATTGTGTGCTGATCATATGAGTTTATATGAGTATTATTACTGACTTATTTATAATTTATTAAACATTCAAATTTCATAAAATTTAAAAAATATGTAGTAGTTGAAGTGATTCTAGTAGGTACACTCATTTTCGATTTTTTATATGTCCCGACAAATATATTCTATTGACCAAACGAAGACATTTGACACCACAACATTTTAAATTCTACTTTGAAATATATGAAGCTAAATTAGTACTGAATTCTCTTCACTTCAAATGACCTAAAAATGTACCAATCTTTTTACATTTCTCTTTCATACATTCTATTGTTATGATTGTCAAAATAAATTTTTAATACCTACAAAATAACACACAAATAGAGTGAAGTTAAATTTTGGAAAACATCGTAATATAGTCGTGTTTTATATCACATTAATAATTAATCGCACATCTCTTGCCTTCCTCGCAAAAACCAAGGCCCGAGAAAACGAGAAGAAACCGAGGAATGAACGAGGCGAAAGCAAGGTAGGCTCGGCGTTCCTCGTCTCGGGCGGCAGCACGGCGTCATAGACGCAATGGCCATTGAATACCAACAAACTTGGAAAGCGGCACTAAAGGTCAGCCCCTACGGTTCTCGCTGAAAACATACTCCATTCAAAACAACAAGATCATTTTCGAACCGTTGCTCTTACAAAGAAAGAGTTGTATTTGCAAACAAGCGAAAATAATGTTAAATAAAATAATTAATTTTTTACACATGATGGTTGCATTTTTAAGAAACGAAGAAGTTATTTGCAAATCAGATTTTGTTTTTAAATACACTTTTTTGGCTTCATAATATTTTGTGAACCAAAATGGGACTAAAATTATTTAGAAGTGATTAAGGTGCGTTAATAATCGAACTTATGTTAGATTAGAAAAGATATTGAAAAGCGATGTTATTTGTCTGAGTGATATCATTTATAAATATAATGTTAGAGATGGTGAAAATGACATGTTTCAGACCAAAACAGAATTCGTTTGTAGATCCTTTATTTTCGACGTTTCGAAAACCATAGTTTTCCTCATCAGGATAATTAAAATTAGAAGTCCATGCTCATCAATATAAAATAAATAAAATTTCAAATTCTTCTGTTCCCATTGTTATATAAAGAATTGAAAAAAACTGATATAAAAAACCTTTTAATTATAAAAATAAGTGTGATAAAAAATTGAAAAAGTTAGGTTAAGAATTAACATATTAACAGAATTAACATATTTACCTCTGTTCTCCTGAAGTTACATTTTTGTTTTTATTTTGAATCCTAAACTGATGTTTTACATTTATGTCCAAGTTTTATTTGATAACCATAGATTTACAAAAAAAAAAAACATTGTGAAAAAAATGGGATAAAAAACTGTCACCAGTAATCTATTGTTGTGAATCTAAAAAAAAGAAAATTTGGTAAAATTTGTTTTATGTTTTTATTTTATGAAAGCTAATAGTTATATAAGAATAAAAAAACAAAATAGTTAAATTGGTTAAAAAATTTTTAATTTTAAATATTATTTTTTTGTTCTTTTTATTTAATTAGTAACCAAAAATCCAAATCTTAAAAATTTTTTTAATTAAAGAATCCAAGATTATATTATATATTGGAATATAATTATTGAGATCTAGAATTATATTGATACAAATATTACCATTTTTCTTAATAAAAAACATTTCTGCTATTAATCTTTTAAATTCATCAGGTTCATGATGTAAAATTGTAACATTTTCCCAATCAATTAAATGTCCAGTTTCAACTTGGTGTTGTTTTGAATTTAAAAGAATTTAAAAGAATTCCATGAAGCTTATAAAAACTCCAGAAGATTTTTAACGAATTCAGAATAAATTCAAAAAATGAAGACAAAACAATGACTTGTGTTAAATTCAAACACAGTGAGCCTCAACCACTCTTCACCTGACATTTTTCTGGCACAACTTTTCTTTACAGAAACATAAATCCTCTATTTATTTTCGCAGAGTTAAGTTCGCAGTCAAGCAGAGATTGCCTTGATAATCCCCACCCACTTCACTGTCACTCTTCTCCTCCTCGGCCTATACGTCAGGCTCCTGAGGATCATCATCATCGTGCCAGCGACAGGTCGCCTCCTGGTTGGCCTCCTTCTCCTAAAGTACTTGGATACGCACTTGGACAACTTGGATACATTCGACTTGTTCCCCGCAAAAATCATAATCTACAATTCGAATTTCGAAGATACGTTTTTCCTGTCGGTTATCCAATTAGATTGCGAACAGAAAGAAATAACTATACTCCCGTGCCAGCCCAAGAACATATTGTTTTAGCATTATCAAATGGTGATATTTTTGCAATATTAGAGCATAGCGGGTTTCTTCGTGGAATATATGCGACAGTTAGTGCTCGTACGAGACTAAAAATAAATATGATAAGCGGCGAAGTTGATAATTTGACCCAAGATGAAATGAGATATTGTCCAGTAGGCGAAGGTCACCCAATCTTCCCCTACAGTTTTATTAAAGCTATAGCAAATGACGATTCACTACAGTCCGAATGGAAACCTAATAGCCAACGCAATCCCAGTTTTTCTTATTCTGACAGACAACATTCACCTGCCCGAGATTCTCCTCAGGAGCCTCCTCTTCATGCCGAAGCCAGGTCACCTCCTGGATGGCCGCCTTCACCTATAGTTCTTGGATATACACTTGGACAACTTGGATACATTCGGCTTATTCCCCGCAAAAATCAGAATCGACGATTCGAATTTCGAAGATACGTTTTTCCTACTAATTACCCAATTAGATTGCAAATAAAAAGAAATAACTATACTCGGATTCCAGCCCAAGAACATGTTGTTTTAGCAGTATCTAATGGTGAAATATTTGCAATATTAGAGCATAGCGGGGTTCTTCGTGGAATATATGCGACAATTAGTGCTCGCACGAGACTAAAAATAAATATGATAAGCGGCGAACTTAAGAATTTGACCCCAGATGAAAGGCGATATTGTCCAGTAGGCGAACGTCACCCAATCTTCCCCTACAGTTTTATTAAATCCTTAGCAAGTAACGATTCACTACAGTCCGAATGGAATCCTAATAGCCAACGCAATCCTAGTTTTTCTAATTCTGAAAGACAACATTCACCTGCTCGAGAATCTCCTCACGAGCCTCCTCTTCATGCCGAAGCCAGGTCACCTCCTGGATGGCCGCCTTCACCTATAGTTCTTGGATATACACTTGGACAACTTGGATACATTCGGCTGATTCCCCGCACAAATCAGAATCTACGATTCGAATTTCGAAGATACGTTTTTCCAGCTAGTTATCTAATTAGATTGCGACCAGACAAAAATAACTATACTCGCGTGCCAGCCCAAGAACATATTGTATTATCAGCATCCAATGGTGACACTTTTGCGATATTAGAGTATAGCGGGTTTCTTCGTGGAATATACAGGACACATAAAACTAAATCGAGAATTAAAGTGAATATGATAAGCGGCGAAATTACTAATTTGACCCCAGATGAAATGAGATATTGTCCAGTAGGCAAGGGTCACCCAATCTTCCCCAAAAATTTCAGTAAATCCTCAGCAAATAAAGATTCACTACAGTCCGATTGGAATCCTAATAGCGAACGCAACCTTGGTTCTTCTTCTTCTGACAGACGACATTCACCTGACCGGACTTTTCAACAGGAGCCTGCTCTTCGTGCCAGGTCCAGGACCTCTCCGGGAAGGTATGTTTCTGTTCAAGTACTTGGATGTGCAATAGAACAACTTGGATATGTTCGGATTATTCCTTGTACAAACCAGAATCAGCGATTTGAATTTCGAAGATACGTTTTTCCTGCCTATGAACTAATTCAAATGAAAATAGATCAGACAAGCTATATGCTTAAGCGAAACCAAGAATATATTGTATTATCAACATCCTGTGGTGACGTTATTGCAATATTGGATTATAGTGGGACTCTTCATGGAATATATAGGTCAGATGAAAATAATTGGCGAATAAAAATTAGTATAATAACCGGCGCAATTTATAATTTGACTCCAGATGAAACAAGGTGTTGTCCAGTAGGAAAAAATCACCAAACATTCCCAAACAATTTTATTAAAGCTTTTGATAATTACGATTCACTAGAGTCCGAATGGAATCTCAATGGCAAACGCCATCCTGGTTCTTCTTCTTCTTATGCCAGACAAAATGCACCTGCCCGGACTTCTCATCAGTAGCCTCCTATTCATGCCCGGTCCAGTTCTCCTTCGGGCAGGAATTCTTTTCATGAAGTACTAGGATATGCACTTGGACAACTTGGATATATTTGGCTTATTCCTGAGCCAGATAAGAACCGACAATTCGCCAAACCAAGAATATATTTTGTGTTATCAACATCCAATTGTGACGTTTATGCAATACTGGAGTATACTGAAATTCTTCATCAAATATGTAAGACAAATAGAAGCCATTTGAGGATCAAAATGAATATGATAAGCGGTGATGTTATGAATATGACATCAATTAAAATGAAGGAATGTCATGTTAGGCAAATATTATCCAATCTTTCCACACCTTTCCATGAAAGTTGTTGCAAATTGCAATTCACTAAAGACTGTGTATAATAATTGCAATGAAAAAATTGCCAAACGAAACATAATAATTCTTGTAGCCTGAAGTTGGATCAAAACTTAATTAAAAAATTCAAACATCATTGTAGTTTTTTTCTTCGAATCGCTACTTTTGAAAATTGTATGTCAAGGCAAATAATGAACTTTTGCGTAAGATATTATGATTTTTAATATCAAAAACTTGTGAAAGAGCTCTAATTACCATAATGTACTCGCGCTTCAGGCTGTGAAATTAATTTGATTAATTTGTTCAATTTTGTGGGATCTTGATTGCCACCTTTTAACTAAAGATGTTTCCTTTTTTGACTGCCCTCTTGCCGTAGAATCTCAATGATAAAAAGTTGTTTTCTTTTAAATGGCTGACGCTCTGACTCTAGTTTTAATGGTAGTTTCTTTAAATTAAAGGAAATGGAATAGAAAACAGATAAAAAAGTTCAAAAGGATTAAAAAAACACAAGCGATTTCATATTCGACTCACTCTGACTTAAAGCTATTGCCACACTTCATTCTCCAGGGGGAAGGAAGGAAAGAGCAAGGATTAGATTTCTCGTTTTTGTGGAAAGGATGTAACTGGTCGACTTCACAACTTTCCCTGGTCCTTTGTACTGGGCTGAAAACTGCACTGGAACCAATTCGCTGTTTCTATTCTGGGTTCCGTAAGCTGATTCGCAGAATCTAAACGGTGGAAAACGATCTCTGCTGGTTTCAAATTTAAATTGCTACGCGCCATACATCTCTCTTCGATGCCATCCCGATTCGTCTGAATTTGCTAGAAACGCATGTCCGTAGTGCAGCTTGGCAAGATTGAGATATCCGTGGCGTCAAAGTATTAAAGCTGAGCCCTATAGGATTTTTGGCTAGAAATACGAATCTGAAAGTTCTAAATCAATATCTCCAACAGTTTTCGAGATATATCGATTTAAAAAAATCTAATTTATATCATTTCTTAAAGTTCATTCCGATATGGGATTTTTTAAAGAGAAACTTGACGCAAACACTTTTACATCGACCTGTATTATTCGATTATTCAATTAAACAGAAAAAAATCAATATCTCGACAACTATTTCAGATTTCAAGTGAAAAAATTCAGATCCGTGTTCCTCGAAACAAAAACCATTGAAGTTGAGTATTACAAATTACATTAATCAAAAGTAAAAGTCAATAATTTCAAGATTAAAAATCCATATATCGAAAACAATAGGAATCTACATTAAAAATTTCTCGTCACGGATATCGTAATCTCGCATGCAGTTTGAAAGGCGACGTCCGTTGATACTTAATAAAAAATAAAAGGTCGGGGCGAACTACGGTTTGAAAAGGTCGTTTCTGGCCAATGTCTGAGCGGCCCAACTCAGCTCCACCTCGAGTGCAGACGGACATGAGAAGCCGTGTTATTTTCGGATTCCGTAGTACTTTGTTGCATTATTAGTCCCTCTAGCCGGGGATCGATTTTATGTTTATCAATATTGTTAATTTAATTCTAAGTGGAGTTGGCTGATTTTAATTCAATATCTTAAATGTAGTAAAAATTATAATAATTTTTAGCAATCGTAATGTTGCATTTTAAACTTATCTCAATCATATTTGTTTTCATTGAGATATTCGTTCAATTTGTGTTTACTTTTTCCTGTCCAGTAAATTGGAACCAACGATATAAGTTAATTTCAATACTGATAGGAAATTAAAACTAGACCTAAATATTTTGCAACAAAATTTCAAAGTAAAACAAATTACAATTGAGTGAGATTAATTCTTACAATAAAGAGTTTTTCACTAAGCATCACATCATTATTGTAAAACAAAAAAGACAGATTCTGGATTCACTCAAGGCAGAGATGGTTGCATACTTATGCGATTCAAATTTTTGCTATAGAATTTTACATTCTCCTGTATACATTATTTATTAACAACCCCAAGCTTTGCTCGCAAAATAAGATGCTCATAATTAAATATGGTGCAAGGTCGGTACGGAAAAGCACCATTTATCATTTATTAAGATTCACTTGCACATCGAGGTCCTTATAATTAAATAAGGTACAAGGACGTTATAAGGAGGCACATTGTTTACCTTTGTTCAAATCAGGAAGTTTCCCATAAACATTTAGTTTTATTTTTAGCATGTGATCATGCACAGCTAGGGTTCCATCGTTAAATAGAGAGCAGAGTCGTTACAAAAATCATAAGCATTTATTACTTTTATTATTTTAAAATTTCTCACAAACTCACTTCTATTATTCTAATTCAAGCAGAATTAGGATAGTATTCTTGAAATCTTATTAAAACCGATGAAAGAGAATCCTAAGTGCGTCCTTTGAATGATGCTTATTTCATTCAAATTTCCGTTTTCAATGGCAGGTAGATCAGTGAGACCAAGAGAAGCTCCTTCCTCGTGGAGGCTCGAGTAAGAGATCCTGTGGTACCGATACCGGGATCGATATATAAAGTGCCTTTCCCTACTTATTAGCCAGTAGCGCTTGCAGTCGATCGTATAATCGAATGCCTTCGTGAATCATCCCTTCGTTCCATCTGCTTGTCCATATATGACCCAGAGCCGTATCAATATGAATATTCATTTCTAGCTTTATGATTTTATTCTAATTATGAAAATAGAACGGACCGCATGAACACCCCTCTAATCGGATAGAGCTTTTATTTTTTTTAAAGATCTATGGGTTTCAAAAAAAAGATAATTTTATTTCACGAACTTGTCACTCATTTTACATGACGAACAAAGTATATAGCTTAGCAATTACACTTTTTTTTTATTTATTTTATTTTTTCCTTTTGTTGACAAAAGGTTCAAAATTTTTATTGGAAAATAGCATTTAAGAAATTGATAACATATCAACGCCCCCCCTAAACGAATGCGTTTAATTCGTTTTTGAACTGACTGCTAGCTTATTATATTTATAGATATTTTTTTCATCAAATTGTTTATTTTATTGATTTTTTTTCGTATTTTTTTTATTGCAGATTTTCAATTCTTTATAATAATTAGTTTGTACCTTTTTGCGAACCTTCTTAAATTTATCAACAATCTGAGGGTCGTGAAGGAAATATTAACCAATCTCCGTACCCCATATTGTTTTGTAAGTGAGAAAACTTCTTACTAATATTCGTTCAAAAGAGAAAAAGTGAAAACGAAATTGACAGTTCTTTTCCTCATACAGTTCAGTTGCCAACCTACGCTTTTTTCTTACAGGCATCCTAATCGATTTTCTAGAAAATATATTCTTTTATCCAGGTATCAGTTTGTAGAAACGCTCTTTTTCTAATGCGTTTAAGACAGTACAGAGGAGCAATTTTTCTGTTAGTTGTACATCAGTAAATGCATATTCATCTTGAGAATTATCATAAGTTTCAACTGTATGCATTTTTTTCTATGCCCTCGAGATTTAAAATCATTATTGGACATTTATCTATTTCTTCATCTACCGTATTATCGTCGTTTTCTAACAGTTCACCTCTCATATCTAAAGGTAGAGGCTTTCTAAAATATTATTACTTTGTAGCAGACTCTTTTTCTGATGATTATAAGCCCCTTTTTATTAACCATTTTATTAACCATTTTTTTATTGTTCAAACAAATATAATTTGTTTAAACATTCATGTTTACGAAAGTAATTTATATTGAAAAATGTTTGTTCTTTTCTGTAAATAGTTTCAATTATCGTGAGATTGATTTTCAGTAACAATTTCTATAAAACATTATACACAATTTTTTTTAATTGTGGAATTTGTGCTTTTTCAATTTCAGATTTTCCTTTTTTATTTAAATTCCTTTTTCCTGCGCCAAGTTGCTTTAAAGTTGTGTGAGACACATTTTTTTTCACTAATTGTATGTAAAAATTGACATTAAATCAATCTTGTTGTCTATTCTTGTAATTTTAAATGTCACGAATTTTTCATGTATTCAAAAAAGCCATTTATGGATCCATTTTGTTCCATTTATGGAGGGGGGGGGGGGGGGTGAAGCTAAAAGTTATTAGTATGGTTTCGTTTCATAGGTGCTCCTCTTTCTATCCGTAAAATAGTTGGCACGTTTCGATCAAACTCTGAAGTATGAGTTCAATTTTCCAAAAACCAAAATTTCCCCATACGAATTAAATGATAATTGAATAAATATAATATTAATATTATTGAACCTATGTTCTTTTTAATAATATCAGATCAATATCAGATTATCTTTATTATTTATTAATCTTAGATCAGATTAAGATTATTTATTACAATTATCTTAATATCTGATCAATATCTGCAGCAATTCAAATGATAAAGGAAAATCCGAAAGATAGAGAGAGGTATATAATGCATTTAAATTATTTTTATGTTCCTAAACAAAATTATAGCAACCAATTTTTCAAAAAAAAGTCATTTTAAATGCTTACATGAATCGCTTCCCAAAAATCTGAAAATGATTTAGATTCTTAATACAGAGAATCGAGCAAGTGGAATAGATTATGAATGCTTCTTTATAATGAATTTCTTCGCATACCTCATTAAATCTGAATAACTAAATGAAAAAATTTGAACCAAATTTAAAATTATTTTGATGAGCCGCATATTTTTTATTGTATTTAATTTTGCGTTATGATCAGCCTTTGTCGCGAAAAATTGATATTTCTATAAAAATAGACAACTTCATGATGGGCGACCTCTAAATATTATCCGGTTTATTTATTTCTCGTGATTCACTTTTATCCCAAACAAAAAGAAAAAATCAAAAATGCAAGTTTCAGAATTTGCACTTCATAGTTCAAAATGATCTAACTGCACTATTCTAAACATTTGTCGTCATGAGTAAAAAAAAACGTTTTGTATTGTTAAGATTTGTAAGTTTACAAAATAATGTACGTAAAATTAAAGGTTTCTTTATGACGTGAAACGCCGATATTTAAAAAATGTAAAATACCTGAGTTTTTTGTAACGGCAAGGGCTGGAGACCATAAATCAGGATTGGTATTCCTGAGGAGTCTAAAAATCCGACTCTATTTCCATGGTAAAATTCTGAAAATGATTATGTTTGACAAAGTCATTTCTGCGTCGTGTAAAGGGCTCGCTTTTAACGTTCAGTGTTGAAGCACAAAAATCTAAGTATTTTTCCACTGCAGATAAGAATGATTACCAAAAAGTGGACCAGTTTAGACAAGGAGATTTTTGAAAACAAAAAATTCTTCAAACCGGGGAAAATACTTGTGTTAATTAAGTGTACCCCAGAAGAGTCAGTGGGCATTTTATAAAGAATATATGACACAACGATAGCAGTAATTATTAATGCTATTTGGAATCCACGATGATAAATCGACTTTTAACAACACTAAAATGTTTTTAAATTGAAAATTAACAAGTTGAGCCCGCCTTATGAATAATTTGAATATTTATTTTCGAGTTTAATTATAAAAGAGAAATACAACGTCAGTAGCCAAAAAACTTGTGGGACAGACTTTGAATTGATTTTTAAAATCCTCGACTCTAAAATATTAAACCCTTCTCTTGCTTTTTATCCTTTTCAACTCAATATAAGTCATAGCTGTGAATCTGAAATATATTTTCTATTCCGCGGTAGCGCTGAAATCGCCAAACCGTCAAAAAAAATTGTAATGATTTGATAAAGGAATGTAAAAATGTTCGCGTTTATTTACGTTGTAAATAGAGAGCGGCTGTGAAAGCTTATTTTAATAAACAGGAAACAGAAGTGCCAATCGTAAAAGGTCCAGAGTTGGTTTTACCAACATTATTATTTTTAGAAGGAAGAATAAATATTTTCATAATTGGCTTTAACATATTTTCAGGAATTTTCCAAGGTTTTAAAGAAATTGAAACATCTCATAACACTTTCAATAGATCACACGAATTTGAAATGAATCCACTAAATTTTGAAGATTGCAGGCTATTTTTAAAAATTAAAATAAATGTTTAAGGACTTTAAAAAGCTCTAGATGATTTGTGAGGATTGTAAATATTTTAGCATATTTATAGAAATTCCAAGGAATTGTAAAAACTAACTAACTTAAGATTAAGTAACTTTTTCACTTTCACTTCCTCTTACACTTTTTGAAATTCACGTCGGTACTCTTTTTTTAAATTTTAATCGTCACAACTCTTAACAAAAACAATGTATATTACGTAAAGTTGGAAGTGGAAACAAATGTGAAAAAGATTCAAGAGTCCCTCCTTTTAAGGCTGACCTTTCTCAAATGATTTTAAATCTGTTCTATAGAAAATAATTGCATCTCCACATCCACCGGATTGAACAAAAAGGATTATATGAAATAAGATATGGAATGTTTTGTCAATCTTAGCGACAATGAAAATATCAAGAGAGCATTTTTGACTTACTAAAGGCTTCTCAGCCTAGGGCCATCATCTATTTCCTTATCAAACTTTTTATCCTTGGGGTTCAAACAAAAACTACTATCATTATTTCCAGTAAAGAATCCATTAAAGACTCAATAAATTTAACGTAGTGAAAATTTTACTAATTAACTTATATACCAAATTGTTAACTCATATTAGAGTAACATTCTAACATTTGACGAATGGAATCGTGGAAAATCACAAATTTATTTTACCTAAGAAAGTCATTAGAAAAAATATTTTCGAATTCTTCGACAAAGTCGGTAATTAAAAAATTAGAAAAATTTCTTTGACGGTTGTTTTCGATATCAAATCAAGATTTCGTGGAACTGAGTGACTTGTTCGATATTATGCAGAGTGTTAGACAAGGATGCGTTATGTCATCATGGCTACTTATTATATTTATGGACAAGTGTCTAGGAATGGCCCTCTTCGAGGAAGAAGGTGCAGATCCCGAAACGGTGAAGGTGCGTGGTTTGGCTTTCGCAAATGACAAGATTCTTATAGCAGAGTCAATCGAAGACTTGCTAAGAATGTTGAACAAGCTCAAAACAAGCGTGAAGAACATGGACCTCAAAATTAACGTAAATAAAACAAAGGTAATGGTGTTTTAAGGAAAAAGTGAGAAAACAATGTGCAGCATTGTCCTGAATGATGAGAGATTAGAGCAAGTTGACAGATACGTATATCTCGGTAGCCTATTCACTAGAGACGGGAACATAGATGGGTCATTAGATAGGTGCATTAATGAGGGTAAGAAGGTTATCGGTAGAGCTGGGTCCATTCTCAGAAATAAAAACAAATCAAAAGAAACTAAAACGACCGTATAGAAATCTTTATTTCTACGGGCTGTACTATGCGGTAGCGAGACATGGACATGTCAAGAAAAGGACATGAGAAAAACTAACGCGATTGGCGCAAAACCTCTGCGCATAATATGCGGGAAAACACTGATGGACAAAGTGCGAAACGAGATAATCCTCAAAGAATGTTGTACAGCGGAGACAATAGTTGCTATATGGAAAATCAATCAGTTAAGGTGATTCAGACATCTTGAAAGAATGAAAGATTTACGACTGACCAAGCATGTGTATAAACGTAAACTAATTGTCTCAAAGCCCAGAGGAAGACCGCAGAAAGAATGGTTAGAATCTGTGATTGAGACATTGATCCGAAGAGACATAAGAAGCCATAAAAATACGAGAGCTTGCATGAAAAAATGCATGGACGTGAAGGAAGCTAGAGTTGTATATAGTATATAGATCGCTAGAGATTCAAGCCTACCCCGAAAGGGAAACGGCTCAATGGTCTAATGATAAGTATAATGATAATAATAATTTCCAACCTTGACTAAGCAGGATCAAATAGATAGGTATGTAAATAATTCAAGTGTTTCCTCATAACCTGTATAGAAGCTTCACAATATTGCATTCACATTGTGTCAATAAAGTTGAAACTGCTACAATTCCGCGTTTTATTAATAGATTTTTCTATTTGTTTCTCTTTTGTCAATTTAAATAGTAAAATATCTATATAATAATCAGCGAAATTGCAATAATATCAACTTAGAGAGTATTAAAGACTTATGCAACATTTACGCCTCTTTGGGCCCGAAGAAACCACTTTTCTTCGGGCCCAAAGATCCATGAAGAGCTCCGCCACTAACCCTTGGAGGTTTACCAGACCAATCAGCTTTCATTTCCACTGTATTATAGGAACAGTAAAAATGTATAAATTTCAGTTCTTGATCAATAATTGGAAAAACATACTCGCCGGTTGGTTTTAAAATTGCGGCAGATTGATGTATTCTATTACATTCTGGATATCCCCTCCCCCCCCCCCCCCAGTTTCGAGCACTTTTATAACTGAATGCATCTGCGAAAATAAATAAAAATTGTAACGCTTTATTCCAAGAAGCCATTACCTAAATTGTAACTTTTATTATTTGGATATTTCTTAAAGAATTCATGCTGTTTTTTATTTATTGATGAGATATTTGATCTCTCTTATGTGTATCTATCTATTATTTTTTAAGTGAATACGCGAAGGTTGAGTACATTAAGCGTGCAAATAATTTTTTTTTTCACTTGGAAGTATCGTAGCCGGTTTACAAGTTAATTTTTTTGATCTAGGTCTAGAGAATTCACCGGTAAAAATATTTTTGAACCAGAAGAAAACCGGATAATGACCAGGAATTTTTTGTGTGGAATTTTAGTGGTTGTCCCAAAATACTTTGAATTTTTTTTTTTCAAGGTATTCTTTTCTATATGAGGATGACGACAGTTTGACCGCAAAATGGAATTTTTGAGTGTTCATTATTTTTGTGTGCGATCAAAATTAGAATTTTTTATTTTTCTTAAATTAAACAAGTTGTTTTTACGATATTGTAGGGTGTTCAGAAAGGAAATATTTTCTCGTCTTGACTTTTTCATATCGTGAGCTTTTTGGCTTAACATGTTCATTTCCGTTTGTTTCTTGAAATTTTGTAAATGCTATAACTCCGGTAATTTTTCTTCTATCAAAAAAAGTCATCAGAATATTTTGTATATTTAACGATGAATCCCAGTATACTCCAGTATTGTAGAAACGTCACCATTGGATGTTAATAACACAATATATTCTTGGTTTGGCGTGATACAAATTTACCATTTACTACAAGCAATCGAATTTCTTTATCGGCGAGGAATTAGTATCTTCGAAACTCGAATTGCCGGTTCTGGTTTGGCTCAGGAACAAGCCAAATATCTCCAAGTTGTCCAAGTGCATTGACCAGTACTTTATGAAAAGGAGTCCTGACCGGAGAACAACTGAACCTGGCATTAAGAGGAAGCTACTGGTGAGAAGTCCGGGCAGGTGCATTTTGTCTGGCACAAGAAGAAGAACGAGGATAGCGTTTGACATTGTGATTCCATTCGGAATCTAGTGAATCGCAATTTGCAAAAGCTTTGATAAAACTGTTTGGGAAGATTGGGTGATTTTTGTCTACTGGAGAACACTTTATTTCATCTGCAGTCATATTATCAACTGCGCCGCTTATTATATTTATTTTTATTCGCGAATTATATTCATCTGTCCTATATATTCCATGAAGAGTCCCACTATAATCCAATATTGCAAAAACGTCACCACTGGATGTTGATAATACAATATATTCTTGGTTTGTCCCAAGCACATAGTTCGTATGATCTATTCGCATTTGAATTCGTTTATAGGCAGGAAAGACGTATCTTCGAAATTCAAATCGCTCGTTCTGGTTTGCGCAAGGAACAAGCCGAACATAGCCAAGTTGTTCTATTTCACATCCAATAATTTGAACAGAAAAAGGACTATCCGGAGAGGACATGGACCTGGCACGAAGAGCAGACTCCTGAGGTGAAGTCCTTTCAGGTAAATTTTGTTTGTCAGTAGAAAAAAAGCCAGCTTTGCGTTGGCTATTAGGATTCGATTGGGAATGTAGTGAATCGTAATTTGCAGAAGCTTTATTAAAACTTTGGGGGTAAATTGGGTGATATATGCCTACTGGACAATCTCGCAATTCATCTGGGGTCAAATTATCAACTGCACCGCTTATCATATTTATTTTGATTCTCGGATGAGCCCTTTGTGTTCTATATATTCCACGAAGAAGCCCGCAATACTCTAATATTGCAAAAACCTCTCCATTGGATGCTGATAATACAATCTGTTCTTGGGCTGGCACGGGAAGATAGTTCACCCCTGTTCGCAACCTAATTGGTTTAGCAGTAGGAAAAACGTATCTTCGAAATTCGAATCGTAGGTTCTGATTTGTGTGGGGAATTAGCCGTATGTACCCAAGTTGTCCAAGTGTATATCCAAGTACTATAGGTGAAAGCGGCCACCCAGGAGGCGAGCTGGTTTCGGCATGAAGAGGAGGCTTGTGAGAAGAAGTCTGGTCATGTTGATCTCGTTTTTCAGAAACAAAAGAACCAGGGTTACGTTCTCTATTTGGATAACATTCGGACTGTAGTGAATCGCTATTTGCTGAAGTTTTAATAAAATTTTTTGGGAAAATTGGTTGACATTTACCCACTGGACAATCTCGCATTTCATCTGGGGTCAAATTATCAACTTCACCGCTTATCATATTTATTTTTATTCTCGTACGACCACTATTTGTCAAATATATTCCACGAAGAACCCCGCTATGCTCTAATATTGCAAAAATGTCACCATTTGATACTGATAAAACAATATGTTCTTGGGCTGGCACGGGACCATATTTTTTTCTGTCTGTTCGCAATCTAATTGGATAATCAGCAGGGAAAACGTATCTTCGAAATTCGAGTCGTAGACTCTGATTTGTCCGGGGAACATGCCGAATGTATCCAAGTTGTCCAAGTGCGTATCCAAGTACTTTAGGAGAAGAAGGCCAACCAGGAGGCAACCTGTCCCTGGCACGAACTGGACGCTCCTCAGAAGCCTGACGTATACGACGAGAAGAAGAAGAGCGACAGTGAACCGGGCGGGGAGTGTCAAGGCAATCTCTGC